>CAKKOB020001830.1:1373-17675 GCA_918844115.2 Phlebotomus perniciosus
GTGAATGAAATTGTTTGATGTGTAAAATTCTTTAAACGACGCGATTCTTCGCCTCCAAAGTCTGCAGCTGAAACTGAATTTGATCCCATTCCGAGTTCGCCACAAATTTTTGATTTCTTCTGTGAATTTTGGAGGTAAATAATCGTGTTGTGCAGAGAAATCTTACACGTCAAACTGTTTTATTCACGACACAATTCTTTGTCTCCAAAATTTTTAGCGAAAATTTTATTGTTTTGATCACATTTCGGGTCAGCATAAATTTATAAATTAATTTAAATAATTTTGATTGATAGAGTTAGTTTGCTTTGTTTGAATCCCAATTATGCTTGTATTCGTACGAATATGATATTCACCACACGAATATTCACCACGCTCATCGACGAAATTTCCGAGTTGCTCCGAAGAGCCATGAGGCTACCCGAAGAGCTGCTCTATTTGTATTGACGTCTCAAGTCGTCTCACTTTCGGTCAAGCTATCGAATCGTTCAGACGTTTGTTCGTGCATTTCACTAGTTTTGTTTTCGGAGTCTGTTTGTGACAATCGTTTTTTGGTTTGCAAGAAAACCTAAGTTGTAGCCAGCAGAAAAACAAAGTTTGGCGTTTGGTGATAAAAAACGCGTTGATAAGTCTCTACAGGCCGACTTATGGGGAGCTGTGATTCTTTTGTGGCGAACTCGGAATGGGATCGAATTCAGTTTCAGCTGCAAACTTTGGAGGCAAAGAATCGCGTCGTTATAAAGCTGTTTGATATGTAAAATTCTTTTAACGACGCGATTCTTCGCCTCCAAAGTCTGCAGCTGAAACTGAATTCGATCCCATTCCGAGTTCGCCACAAAAGAATCACAGCTCCCCATAAGTCGGCCTGTAGAGACTTATCAACGCGTTTTTATTATATTTTGAGCTTTATTCCCTTTTTTCTTTACAATTCATTATATAATTTTTACGTACCCAGTATAATAGCAAAAGAACGCAATTTGTTTTTGTTCAATATTTCACGGTTTGAGAGGTATTTAGAGGCTTCCCTCAACCTACAAATACCATCTCATCGGTAAATTCTTCAAATTATCGAGGGGAATTCCTCTTTATACGCAATAGTATTAACATGAAAATGTTTTCGGCACAATTCCGCAGAATTGAGGCGAGTTTTCTGGTCGATAAGCTCTATTATGTGGAAACCACGTGTCTTATTCAAGTGCTTTTTTCTCGCCACGGTGTTTGATTAAGCAGCAATTGGAGGTGGATTATCTGTAGAGTGGATTTAACAATTTGTCTCCTTGAGAATCATGTCCAAATATTTGCTAGAAGTCATCATTGCTGGTGGAGGAGGGATTGAGGAGTATAGCTTCCGCTAAAGACTTTTCGATAAGGAGAACGTGTCCTGTTATATAAAAAAAATTAAGGGTTTTCATTCTTTGGAGAATCATGAAAAATGGAGAAAAGTTTCTTCCTGGCAAACGGGATAGAAGAATTGGGTCAATTGAGTCTTTTCATTCTGCAATCTTAAGGGACTTTCTACATAAATGGTCTCTCTCGCGAAATTATATTGCACATTTCCACATTTGAAATTGTTGCTTCCTTGCAAATGCGACGAATCGCAGAGAATGGCACAATTTCCTTGAAAAATTCATCGTCACAGAAAAAGATTGTCTGCTTTCGCCAATGCAATGTTATAAAACTTAAATATGGCAGAGGAAAAGGCGAGCGGAAAGGGAGATGACTGTTTACTCGTCATTTCAAAAGGCTATTCCGCGACTTAAATTCACTTCGAGACATTTTAAATCCGATTTCCTCGTTTTCTTCAATTGACGAAGTGGACGGAGCTTTTTTTTGCATTGGATGAATTACGTCTTTATAAAAGTGGATGGGTGGTAATTTTCGGAATTAGATAGAAGGTTGAAAGCTTAAATATTTCAGAATAAAAGAAGAAAACAATAAAGCACTGCGGCAAAAAGTCAAAAAAAGGTTTTTTAAGGGTTACAAATTTGCTAAAACTCTGAATCTTCCCAAAAGCGTGAAAAATCTTGAATAAAAAAATTGCAAATGCTCAAAAGCTTTTCCGAAAGTTTCTGAACTAAAAAGAAATTTAGAATTTTCATGAGAAATGAATGTATAACTTTTACAAAAAAATTTAAGCAACAGATGAACAATTGAAAAAAGCGGTCCATACATTGTGTATTTGACTACGATCAGCTTATAATTTATAAAAAAGAAATCCTCTCTTGTTTATTTCTATTTTCATTTAAAACATTATCAAAAAAAAACATTTTACAAATCCATCCGTAATTTAAAAAAAAATCATTTTTAAAAGTTTTATTCAACAAACTGTTGGAATATTTTTAATTTGAGGTCTTTTTCCCGGTCAGGCGATGGAAACTGCCTTCTGCACGCCGCTTCGCTGGCCATCTGGGGCTTCCACGATCGCAAGCTCTCCCTCCGCTCGGAGCTCTTCCACGTGATGTCATCGACTGCCCTGGGGGAGGCATTCGAGCGACGCTGGCGCTTCCAGCAGACGCGCATCAACAAGAGTGCGGGTTTTGTCTTCTCGGACGCCGAATGGCGCAAAGAGTGGGAAGCTCTCGTGATGATGTCCTCTCCGGAGCCCCGCGAAGTGTCGCCGGTGAGTAACTTGCGGAGATGCTCATTCCCCATTGATAGAGCCCTTGAGGGCGGAGCTGCGGCAGTTTATGAGAGTCTCGAGGAGATTCACGTGCTGGTGTTGGCTCACGTCCTGCGCCGGACGATCATTGTGATCGCCGACACGGTGTTGAGGGACTTGAATGGGGAGGCGATGGCACCGATTCCCTTCGGTGGCATCTACATGCCACTCGAAGTGAATCCCAATGAGTGTCAGCGGGAGCCGCTGATCCTGGCCTACGACATGGCGCACTTCTCAGCGCTGGTGCGGATGGACACAAAGGGGGATCGAGGGCATTTTCTGGCTCCGCTCACGGACAACACTCACACTCTGTTGCCCATTCAGTTCGGCATTGATCCGGGCAGGGAGTTCGATTGGATGGCTTATGATGGGACTGAAGGGAATTATAGGCTCACTGAGCAGGAGAAGATCGCACTGCTGAGTGAATATATGAGCGTCGTGACGGTGCATAGTCGATCGGATGAGCCGATCTACAGAGATTGGGAGGACGACACGCTGGAGAGGGAGATGAATGACATTGAGATCTCACTGGCCATCGATGAGACGGATCAGCCCACGTTATCAAAAATTGAGGTGAGTTTTTTAATACTATTTTTTGTACTGATTTATAGTTTTCGGGGAAAACTGTTTGAAAAATCGATGGACTCGAAAATTAAAGCGAAGAAAAGATGGTTTTAATGCTTTGAACCGACTTTTATCTCCGTTGTTTATGGATCAATTTCGATCATTTCTTAATTAAAAGACAAGATATGACCACTCTAGGATCTAGATAGAGACATTTCAAAACTCGTACTATTAATCCCTAGTTGTATCCGGAACCTAGTTATAATATAAGGTTAAAAAATTTAGAAATTAATTTATGGTTTCTCTGTAATTTATGGTTCAATCTCGATGAAATTTTGATATATTTTTGGAGATGGTACCGAAACCTATACTATGGTACCCAACCCATCTTAGACCCTAGCTGTCCTCAAACCGGATCCTAAAATTTTAGACGTATGAGAACTAGTATTAAACTATAGTTAAACCTATAACTTCGACAGTATCAAGAACATCCTTTTCTGTTTGCCAGGGCAAGGAGACACCCAGGAATCCCGCTGGGAAGCAATTGCACAGCGTGGCTAAGCAATTTGGCAGTATTGGGAAGAACATGAGCAAGAAGATAAAGAAGAACATTGAGAGCATCACAAAAATGGGAGGTGGTAAGTCTAGTAAGAAGTTTCCAGCGCCAAATGGGGTTCACCTGCCGGTCAGGACGAGTGTTGTTTGTGCTCAGATTCGCGTGAAGCATCATGATTTCTATGAGGCGATGATCAGGAACTATCTAGAGTGCGCCCAGGAGAGATTCATTGCGTGTGAGAAACCACCGGAGATAAATGGGGATTATCTGGTGAATTGCGTGTCTGAGGGATGCGTTAAGTTCGGAACTGTGGACACGAGTTATCTCTGTCCGGAGTGCTTCGAGAGTCAGAAGCAGAGGGAGTTTAACTCCTATTATGACCAAGTGCCGAGATATGGTACAGGAAACTCCAAATTCTATACTCAGGCTGACATGGAGAGTCACAGGAAGATTACGAGAATCCCGTCAGTGAAGAGACTCAATGAACTAGATCAGACACTTTATCTGTCCAATTCGACGTTCTACAATGACAAACTAGCTCCGAGTGAGACGGGAGTATTGCGACAGGAGGAATTGAGGGATAAATCGCAGGCCATTGTGGTGGCCAAGGAGACAAGGAGGCAAAATATTGCGTCCATTTACGATAATCTCTGTCCGGAGGATTGCAATTTCCAGAGCTACTGCACCAAATGCACGGATTTGCGCCATTCGGCGAAAGAAATTCCCGACATATCGCTGTAAGAGTGTTTGATTGGGTTGATTGGACTTCCAATGGCGAGGTCAAGTGCCAAGTTCAGCCAAGATAGGAACACAGCTTGTATTTTTGGTAATTACCACCTTCGGTGGTGCTGAACTTTCAAATTACACACGATAATATCATTAGATGATTCATTTGCACATACAGTCAAGCGCAAAAGTGTTGGGAGAATCATTTTGGAAGGTCTTACTTTGAGCAGAAGTTCAAAAAATTTGTAGATAATCGAAAAAAAAAATTCAGAAGTTTATTGAAATGCTGATATGTATCTAAAAGCTCTAAAGAAGTTTGAAAGCTTGGAGCTTAACCAAATTAATTATGAGAAGTTGTAAAATTTTTTTAAATTTTAGAATTTTAAGTATTGAAAGCCCAAAAATTGTTTGAAAAACTTTAGATTTTAAAATTAGTAAAGCTCACAAACTTCTCCGAAAGTTTCTTAAACAAAAGGCAACTCAAAAATTTATGGAGAAACTTATACAGAACTGCTTTTGTAAAAAGCTATAAAAGCTTTTTAAAATGTTCAAAAGCTTTTCTAAGCTTTATAAAGTTTGCAAAAGCTCAGAAAGTTTTCCGAAAGTTTCTAAGAGACAACTCATTTTTTTTTTTTTGGAAAAATTTATGCAGAACTTTCAGAGATTTTAGACAGAAAGCTCAAATATTTCAAAAACACTGAAAAGTTCTATAAAATTTCCAAAAGCTCCGAAAGTTCTTGAAACAAAAAGCAACTCGGAGCTTTTGAGACAAATTATTTTCCAAGTTTTTAAAAAAAACGCAGCGTTTCTACAAAAAAATTTTGAAGCTCAAAAAGTTAAGAGATTCCCAAAATTTCCCAACACATTTTGCATACGACTGTATTTCCCCCCTCCCCTTCTCCGCCCAGCGAATTCAACTAAACATTTTGACTTGGTGAACTGTTTCAATTAAACCCCAACATTGCGTCTCCAATATAGGAATTATTTGCTGTGAAATTTGTCAGAATTTCTGTTGCTTGTAGAATCCACAGATGATTTAAGCTCACAATTCGTCAGGGATAAAAAGAATTTCGGGGTGTTGCAGTGCATGAGAATTTCTAAATGATCCCAATGGATGTTGAAAGAAAGAAAGGCAGAAAAAAATTACAGAAAAACACGGTGAAAATTTATGTTCAATTTATGCGGAATAACAAAGGAGTGGAAATTTTTTCTCTCGTGGAAGGAAAAAGGCTCATTAATTGACGAAATATTTAAATTTTTTCACCATATTTCACTCTTGAGTTAAATAACATTTTTCAGCAATTAATTATGGGGTGTGTGTGTGTGTGGAATTTCTCTCATTTGATGAGCCATAATGGAGGGTGTGGATACTTGGCTAAATGCTCGTTTTGATTGATTAGGAGAGAAGGGGAAAGGTGGTTGAGTGTGAAAAATTACACATTTATAGCAATTAAATTGAGTTTGGCAACAGTTGAACGAGCAACTATGAGACAGTGATTGCGCTAAAGTGACAAAAGCAAAAGTTTGCCTCTGCGTTCTTAATGGACTTCTTGGAGAGAGAGTGAGCTTTCAGCCTCTCTTATTGCAAGTTAAATAGGAAAACTTTCTCTCTTTATGCGATATATTGCACAGTGTTTAGGCCGTTTAATTGAGTTGCTTTGCTGAATGTCTTTGAGCTGCGACAAGCTATGATTAAAACAACGACCAGAGATTGAAAGGGCAAAATATGTAAAGTCACTGCAATTTTTCCCACTTTTTCTTTTCCCGGGATTTTTCCCGCCACCCACACCCCCAGTTTTTCCCGGGATATGATAGGCGCCCCCACGGAGGGATTGAAATGGTGGGGGAGTTAGCAAGAATATCTAATAATAAAGTATGTTTGAGGTATAAAGAGGAGAAAGAGAGAATTATTAAGAGCGCGCGACATTATCATATTTGAATATTTATCAGTTGCGGAGAAGGAATTCCATTGATTCAAATTCAGACTTTTGCTCTTCTCATATTAATATAATATATTATTTTGAAAAGGGAGGGCGAATAAATGATATTGAGAAACACTCGCAAAGGAATTCTTATCAAACAGAAAGAGAGACAGACATAAAAAGTGCCACACACACACATTACAGAGGAAAGTTGTAATTGAAGTTGAAGAGAAAAGAGCTTTAAGCCAAAGAAAAAGAAATAGAATAAGTAAAAAAAAATATATAGAAGAAAAGAATTGAGAGAGAGAGAGGAGACAAAAGGCAAGCTCAAGTTTAATTGAAGGAAATTCGTCAATGAAGGCAAATAATTGGAATATTTTTTTCGTATTCCGCAAGTGCTCAATTTTATTGGACAAAATCCAAGAAGTGGAGTGGTGGATTATTTGGAAAAAGTCGCGATTCATCGAGATAACACACTCAATTTAATTTAATCTCATCACCAGGGGGAGATATTGCGATCGAAAAGGTGTACAGCACTTTGGAAGTGTCTGAAAGCTCGAGGAAAGCTCTGTAAAAGCTCTCGAGAATTCTGTTAACAGTAAGAGGAATTAAATAAGCTACTCGTAATAAATCCAAATGAGTTGTTCAAAAATTTTAATAGTTTCAAAGTTTCCTAAAGCCCTTCAGAAAATTCGAAAGCTCATTGAATACTTTAAGAATGTTTGAAGCTCATTTTTTATCCAGAATTTAAATTTCAAAAGTAATTTCTCTAAAAGCTTAAGAAATTATCAATAAAAATACTTATTATTAAGTTCAAAGCACTACCAAAGTTCAAAGTACACCATTACTGACCAAAAATGTCTCCCCCTTGGATCACCATGCGACCCTTATTCTTATTCAAACACGCTTATTTATGAGAGAGCTTTTAATGAAGCAATTTCAATACAACAGCGAGCTTCGGGTAATTCACAAATGAAAAGATATATTCTATAACATTTTTATAAGAATTGATGAATCAATTACAAAGAGAGATAATTGGGTTTATTTTTGCCGTGAGGCTTGAAAATTGGGAACAGCAAATTATGTGGGGTTTTCCATGGTTCTTACATAATTGAAAATGACGCTCTATAGTTCAGTGTTATGTTAAATTCATTAATCCTGGGGAAGACATTAAGAGATTTAGCATATGATGAAATTTGTGACAGGTTGTTGTGAAAGCAACAAATTTATCATCTCACTCATTTTCTTTGCTGCTATAATCATGCAAAATATCGTTGGTTTACCCATTAGAATAGCGAGCGATTGTTCATCAAACAGTGGCTTGTGCACAACATGTTGTGTTGACTGTCAAAACACATAGGCTGGAAAAATATTCGATAGAGTTCCAAGCGATGGGTTAATCAACGTCAAAATTTCTCATGAAAATGCGCGCTATGTTTATTTGTTTCGCTAAATTAACAAAAATATTAAATAAAAAGGTAAATCCAAAAGGAAAATCAGTCAAATTAAAATTTAATGATCAAAGCGAGTAAAATAAAAAATAAAGCTAAATTGAATTTAAATGAAACAAAAACCCCCGTCAAAAATTTAAGCAAATTTCACAGAAAAATCCGCACATGTGAACGAACTACTCCTAAAAGTATGCAAATTTATGCAAAATGCTCCTAAAAATCGAGAAATAAAAGAAAATATTGTCTCAAATCTCTCAAATACAGGTATTAGGCAATAATGGGGCGAATTTTCTACTAAAAGTCTCCAAATTAGCAAAAACTGCGCCTAAAAGTCGACAACTTGACGCAAATTATGCCTAAAAGTTGGCATAATGAATCAAATTCCTCCTAACAATCTGCAAATTGTAGCAAAATGCGCCTAAAAAGTCAACTATTCTCGGAAATTTTGCCTCAAAAATTGGCAATCCTAAATAATGCGGATTTCCCCTAAATGTCTGGCTAATTGGCGCAAACAGCAGTTAAAATTCCGTTAATTGACGCGCAATGAGCATAACTGTCAACAAATCGGTAAAAGTTTTACCCCAAAACTAGGCAATATTGGCGCGAATTTCATCTAAAAGTCTACAAATTGTTGGTGCAAACTGCGCCTAAAGGTTTGCCAATTGCTGCTCAATTAGCCTAAAATTCGGCAAATTTACGCAAATTCTTCATACAAGTTGACAAAATGAAGCAAATTCCTACTAAAAGGTCACAAATTCCACGTAATACGTCTAAAAGTCTGCAAATTGGCGCGAATGTCTTCTAAAATTCCACAAACTAACAATTCAAATGAAGTTTTGAAGACAGAAAAATTAATTTTCGTAAATGACGAAGTGCTCGCGAGACTTTCACTGAATGACCCACGAATTCACCATCACAAATTGTTTATGAATATAAAACCTTTTTGTGGCGAAACTCATATTTTGCCAATAAACATGAGTTATTGTGAGGAAAGAGCATCGCTATTTCATGGGAAAATTCCACCACTAAAATGTTACTCAAACAAATGGTTTTTGGCTGAATGAGATACAAATTCCGCGTAGCCTGAAAGAAAATTTTGCTGTTTGATTATATTTACTGAGGAATTGAATAAGATAAATGTTTGAATAAAAATGAGAAGAGTCGCTATATGAGATTTAACGTAATTGAACGAAAGTCTTTGATAAGAGGGAAAATCAAGAGAGAGAAATATTTAAAGAGGATAGAAAAATGCAGAAGAAATATATTTTGTAAGGCGAGTTTAGATTTAAGGAAAAATAATAAAACAATAATGCAAAAGCTTACAAGAAAAAAATGAGTTACTAAAAAAACAGGAAAGGACAATATAGAAAAATCCCTTCCATGACAGATATTTATGTTTTATTGTTTCAAAAATGTAATTTCTAGTCGTTTTAACCGTTAATCTTAATGAGAGACTCTGGAAAAACAAGGACGAATGCGTCCCGCGGGAGAGACGCTGTGTGTTCAGGAGCAACACAGGAAAGTGAATAATTAAAAAAAAAAGAAAAAATAATATATTAATAATTACAAAAAACAAAAGATGTGTATTTAGCATTAAGAGAAGCTAAAGTAATGCGGGATTATGAGAAGAGGAGCAAAACTGGTGCTAACATCAATAACAACATTAATCCTGGACACGGCACGTTCTTTTTTTGTAGTCGTTGAGTGTTTTATGTAAATGTTTCTCCAAAGCACCAAGCTCTGTTGCCCAATTTGTAATTCCTTGTTTTGCTGTTATGTTTAGTTTTCTTGTTGACAGAGAGATGGAAATTTTAGCACGAAATGCAAAGGACCTGCAGGATATTAATATTTCTGTTTTATCACTGAATTAAATGATTTTTTTTGCTTACTTATTTTTTATTATTTCCCCAGTTTTTGTTGCACTTTCAAGGCGATAGTCCATTGAAGATGGGATATGTAGTAAAATAACTACCCGGCGTCTCCACTGATAGATAAATAATTGACTGTTTATATTATAATCTTATGGAAAAATTCATACGTTGAAGAACCCAATAAAAGAGCAAAAAATGCTATTCAGTCCAATCAGAAGCTTTTTAAGCTTTATCATTATCACAGCATTATCAATGGATGTATTTTTCAAAGTTTTGGGAACTTTCCAAAGCTCGAAAGATTTTGAAAATAATTTTGAAAAATATTCCCTAACGCTCTGAGACTTTTTAAAAGAAGAATTTTGATGGTTTTCCTCTGTTTGGAAAAAACGCTCATCGTTTATACGAATGTCTGTACAAATGTACGAATTTTAGTAATAATAGACAGAGCATCTGACTATTCCCATGAGAGTAAAAAGAAGCGATTATCAATTTCAGTGGAGACGCCAGGTGGGTCATTTATTTTCTGAATATTTTCCCACATTCAATGGAATAACGCCTTTATGAAGCGACTATGGACGCGTTAAAGTTGTCAAGAACACTAATATATTGATATAAAAAAATGAGAAAAAATGTAATAAATGTTAGGATATCATGAAAGGAATTTTATGATTTAAAAAAGAGGAAATTGTTGCAGGAATGTATCAAAGGATCTTAACATGACAAAGAGAAGAAAAAAATTAAATAAAGACGAAAGAGATTTTTAAATAGTATTTTTTTTTTCTTTCAACTTTCCACGGACACCGGTGAAAGCTCTTTCTCCCATTTTCACGGTAATTGTATGCAAACATTCCATTTTGTGCAGAGAAACAAAAAAGCTGGTTTGTTGTCTTAAACACAATCCTTTATTTCTCTTAATATTCCTTTTATTATAATAATTTTTTCTTTATTATTTCTCTTTTTTCACTCTTATATTTTATAATGTAAACATTTTTCTCTACGTGTGGTTTTCCTCCCCTCATCCTTTCGCCTAACTCCCCCCAGCGACCCCCAAAAAGGAGTCGACAAGCTAATGGGCTCTTTTTATTTCAATCCCAACCCCCAAATTTCTTACTCGAAAATGTGTGTACGTCCGGATTATATGGAAAATTTATTCATTGCAAATATAGTTTTTTTCACACACAGTGTTTCAACCCCTTAAAAAAAGGTTTGAATATAATTTTTATTCTTGTTATTTTCACAAAATGGTCTCTTTTCATGCTGAATGAAATTGTGTGTGTGTTCTACAAAATGCTGTTAATATTTGTCCTTTTTATGTCTTCTTCTGCTCTTTTTTTTATTTGTATTTCACCCATTTGTATTTCTCTCATTCTCTTCACGTTTCCATTGTGGCTTGTATGTCCTCCACCCGCACACCCTGTCTCGACCGAGACAAGGTGGACGGAGGCGCCGGGCGGAGGTGAAGGCCCGATCTTTCGGAAAGCTCACTCACATCGCCTTTAAATAATCTGATATGTGCCACATTCACTAGACTTCAAGGGGAAATGAAATCATTTATAGCCACAAAAACTAATTAGTTTGTTGAATTTGAGAAACGGGAATTTGATGTAACTAGAGATTATTTTTAACAATGTTTAAAGTAATTCTAATAAAGGGACAAAATTAATCTCATGAGATCTTAAATAAAACTTAGTTCTCAAAAGCTCCAACAGTTTTTGAAAACTCTAAAAATTATTCAAAATCTATAAAAGCTCCCTAAAATTCTCATGCTTTTATAGACGCTTTGAAAAATAAGCATTTTGCTTATTTTTAACTTACTTTAACAGCTTTAAAAAATATCTCAAACTATGATTTTTTTTATTCAAGAAAGCTTCCAAGAGCTTTCTAGTTAATTCAGCACTTAAAAGCTCTCCTGAAATTCTGAAAATACTATTGAAAACATTTTGTAAGTTTTCTAAAAAGCTTAGACTTTTCGATCTCAAAAGCCTTTTTAAATTCTTGGAAATATTTATAACTATTTTTAAACTTGTGATTAAAATATACTGTTTGCTCAATTTTTAACTAATTTTGAAACTTTTGTCAGCTTTAAAATATTTTTGTATGTGAAACTTTTTAAAGTATAGAAAGCTCCCTAAAGCTTACAAAATTACTTAGTTTGAAAGTTTTTAAAGGCCTTTTTTGAGTGATTTCGCAATTTTCATTAATATTCAACGAGTTAAAATATTTCTGTTTTGCTAAGCAAAAATTTAAGAAATATTTACTTATTTAATTTAACAATTTAAAATTTGTTAAATGCGTAAGTTATATTTTTAAAGTTCTCTTTTTCCTATATGGAAAAACATGTCTACGTAAAAATTTGAATATATGGAAGCCTGTTAGGAAGTGTCCGCGGACTTCCTCTTAAGAACATCCCATAACTTTCCACGGATCCTTCATTAAAAATTCCATTGACATATCCCATGAAAGTAAAAACATAACAACAACCACTTAAATAGAATTATCATAGATTTCACTTCCTCGTGATTTTCTATGGGAATTCCTTAAGAAACTTCTCATGGAATTCCTATGGAAAATCATAGGATGTGTCCTAATGTGTGTTTCTTTTTATTTTTAATTGCCATCTCTTGAGCTTTTCGTGAAAAATCGGTCTCTTCACCTTCGGCAACCATCAATACCGTATCGTTTGGTGTTGAGTGGCTGCGAACGAGAGAAAGTCAAGAGATCATTTGCCGCAATATGTATTACAATTAATAGAAAAAAGTCATCAAGTGATTCAGATCTCTGTGGCTCGCCCTCGTTAAGGGGATATTCGCCCTCGTCTCCCCTATTGTGGCGATTGTAATCGATGTTGAGTGGGTGAAAAAAAAAGAATGAGTGAATTGAGGCAGAGAGATAGAATTTAACAAATCTCAAAATGTGTTTTTGTGTGTGTTGTTCTTTTTATAACAATTTACTCGCTAATTTTCTTGTTTATCTTCCCTTCTCTTCATTCTTTCATTATATAAATCTAATCTTATTAATCGTGCCGTTTTTTTTTTCACATTATCTCAAATGATTTCACTAATTTTCCCTCGTTTCTTACATAAATTTTTCGTGTTCCTCATGTGTTTAGTTTTTTTTGCTTAATAATTTGTAGAAAATTTCCTCAGAGTCCCGCCTTAAGATTTTGTTCTTTTTTTTCTTATTCTCTTCTAATGCTTCGGTGTTTCTGTGATTTTTTTTACGCTCGAAAATCTCATTTTGAAGTTGATTCTTGATTCTATTTCTTCTTCTTTTTTCTTTTTACCTAAATAACATTCAATACATTGTCTTTCTTGTAATAATATTAAATTAATATCACATACATAGGCTGATATATTTATGTTGTCTCATGTTAATACAACTTTTTTTTTAATCTATCTCAGAATAGAAAAAATAATAATAAACCCTTTCTATTACCGTCCCATGCCCCGAAAAAACAGTTATCGCATATTTTGCATTTCAGTCCATCATTTTTGCAATTTTCTCCACAACTTTTTTTTATTTTTTGGTTCTCCCTTGTGGTTTATGTTGAGAGACATAGAGTGGAAAGTATTTGCCTACGAGCATATGTAAGTGACAAAATAATGTGCTCCAAATATTACTCAGCACGACATAGTTGAAAATAATTTAAACACTAATAGAAACTTTATACAGAGCGAGCATTTTTTAAACACGACCAAAAATAGAGTTACATTTTACGACAGGAGGAAAAATTTAATTGTGTCAATTGATGAGAATTTCAACATTTGAGAAACGGGAGGCAAAAACTTTTCCATTTTGAAATAGTGTTGAATGATGTATTGTATGATGAATTTTTCGTCAAGTGGCTTTTGAGTGAGTGAGAGAAAGTTTTATGCTCGTTGTGACAAAGTTTTCCACATCCCAAAATGTCGCAATGGAAAAATTCATTACTAATATCATGAACACTCGCCATCACAATTATTCAGACACACAGACACTCAATCTCCGGAGGAAAATCAAGAGACGGACATATTCATGTGAGCTCCGTAATTAAATGGATGGCACAGTTGCATGTGATTCGCTCAAGTCCACTTTTGCACCCTCCAAATGTAAATATTCAGGACTTCAATGGTAAATTCAGACACCGTTGGGGAGAGTTTATAAAGGGTTTTATATCTGGAACAAAGCGCCAGAAGCTCTTTCTGGAAGTTGTATTTTGGAAAACTTGCAAAATTAAAATTTAATTTCACACAAACGATGTTGACTCACGCTTCGATTAATTTATTGCAAAGTTGATTTTGAACTGTACAAAAAATATATTCTTTGTTTTTCAGATAAAAAAGGTCAAAACTTCATACATTAAGCTCTTAGGAATGCTTTATTAAGCTTTCAAAAAATTTTAAAACCTTAGAAAATTATCACTGGAAATTTTTCTTAAAGTCTTGGGAGCTTGTCAAAAGCTCTCAAGATATTTTTCATAGCATATAAGTAGGTAATTTTTAAATATCAAAAATTACTTTGAATCATTTTTAAAGTTTCAAAATAAAACTACGAATTTTCAAAAGCTCAAGAAGACTCTTAAAATCCAAAGTAAAAAACGTTCCCTAAAACATCTAAGACTTTTCTGGAAATATAAACAAACAAATTTTATGCTGTTTTCTTATCTTTGATTCATTGAGGATATTCTAAAAATATTTCTGAAGCTATAGATTTTGCAAAAAGCTTTCAAAATAATTCATCACTAAAGATGATCTTTTAAAGCTCCTGAAATATTATTAAAAACATTAAAAGTTTTCTTAAAGCTTCGATTATTTTCAAAACTCGTGAGACATATAAAAATCTTATAAGTTGAAAAGCTTTCAAGTTTAGTAAATATAATAAAATGATACAGTTTTCCTAACTTTGAAGCAACTTTAAAGATTCTAAGCTTTCCATAAAGCTCTTAACAAAGCTCCTTTAACCTTGTAAATCAATCTCCCATAAGACTTTTTAAATCAATTGGAGAATGTATTAAAACGCATTTCTTTCCTCTTTAAAATTAACATGAAATTTAATTTGAACTAATGCCTATAGGAAATCCAAATGCATTGATAGACTCTCAATGGTTTTCCTTCTTGTGATTGGGAGTGGAAATCAATTGCAATCAAATGCAAATGGCAAGTATTCTCCAGATTTGAGCAAGGAGGGGAAGGCGGGAAACCCTTCCTACTCTTCAAGAAAGCAATTACTTGAGACTCTCTCCCCCGGAAGATTATATCCAAACTCTGAATTTACATAAGTTCTATACCGAAGGGCCTCTCCGGAGTTGCGTGTGTCTGATTTGAAGACATAGAAAAAAAGGGGAACTCACCAATGTGTGTATGCACAGGACCACATAAATATATTCAGGATTCTATCATGCGCTCGCCAAAGAAAAATTCTGTCCACATTTCTGGCAGCCCGCGTTGGTCACCCCACGTGCCGGCCGCCCCCTTCAGCACATGGGGTGGAAGATGGTGGGCTGCAGGGACTTCTTCACCCGCGGTAGGGTCTCTGAGTTAATTTGCCGTCACACACGCAACTCATCCACAGAGTTCTGAGGATGGGACTCACTGTTGGTCTGCTTGAGACTCGATTTGGTCACCGTCACCGTCGCGTCGCACTGATTGAGATTCCTGCCCAGCAGCTGGAGCGTATTGGGCGCCAGCATGGCGTTCTCTGGGAAGGACTTGAGATACTTGGGTGGCGGCGGCGCCCTCTGACCATCTATGCAGTCCAGCGGCGGCAGCTGATGCTGCATCACGTGATGGTGCGTGAGAATGGCCGTCGGGTCACTCTTGAGGTGAATTGTCGTACCATCAAGATCACCACAAATGTTATTCGGCACCTTCCCATTCTCTGAGCGCTTCTTGTAGCCTCCACTGGCCTGCAGATCCTGCACCCAGCATAAGCGAAAGGATTAACATGTGGGGTGGTAAGAGCACTTATGAAAGTTTCTCTCTCAATTTCTTATGGGTTCAATTGAACAGAGAAAAGTCAATAATTGCTTGGAAATAGAGACTTGACCCAATAAATATTGAATTATTATATTAGGGATTTTGCATAATCACTTATGCAATATTGATGAAGTTCATCATTTGCCGGAAGTTACCATTGAACCTTCTCATAGATTAATAATCCCATGAATAACCGAATTAGCAATAAAATTTGAATAAGACAAAATTGACCCTTGCTGCCTTGTATTGTTAGAAAATAATTGCATTAATTTATGGAGAAATAGAAATCTAACAGCATTATCACACGTAAGCAGCTGGTGCTTTAATTATTGGACTAGGAATTTAAATTAATTCCTAATTGAGACACGGATTTTTGACCTGATAATATTATTCGTTAGAAGAGAGGAACTTGCATTTTTTTTAGAATTTCTGTTTAATATTAATATTGAAAATAGCAAGACTTCTGCAAAAAAATTGCAGAAACTGCTAGAATTCGAAGAAAGCTGCTATAAAAACTTTTTCCAATGAAAAGTGCAAGGTTGCAGAAATATTCACAAGAGTGCCAAATTGTTATGAAAAGTTAATGAAATAATTGCAAATCT
>CAKKOB020001831.1:0-17670 GCA_918844115.2 Phlebotomus perniciosus
CGTCGAACCACTAGAGGCGCTTTCATACCTATTGTTTTTGAATTGTATAAATGAGCATGTCGCGCATATCTCTCTCTCTTTTATTTGCGACATCTCATCCCTCAACACGTATGTAAAACTAATATAGTGAAATATATAATACTAAGAAAGTTTTCTAAAAAAAAACTTTCTATCTTCCTAAAAAAAAGATTTATGAAGCTTTTTTAAGAATGGTTTTTAAGACAGCTTTCTAAGAAAGCTTTTATAAGGAGAGAGCTTTCTAAGCAAGCTGTCTAGAGCTTTCTAAGAAAGATTTCCAAAAATTTCTGTGAAAGCTTAGTGAGAGCTTGAAAAGCTCTAAAATATTATCCGAAAGCTTTACAAATTTTCTATATTTTTTTCCAAATTCTCGTAAATTTCGGCAGAGCTTTAAAGCAATTTTTAAAAGCTTTCAGTTAATCAAGCTCATAGCTCACATACTCTTACGACTTAAGTCTCGAAAATTCGTATTCTGCTAATGGAAAGGAAACGAGACTTAAGCCGTAAGTGTATGCGCGCTATTACACTACAATGTTTAGGAATTTCCTTAAGGGCTCCTAAAAGTTTTCAAAAGCTCTTAGAATAATCTAAGACTCTATGAGAACTTCCTAAAGTTCCAGATCTTCTTTGGATGCTTTAAAAATTACTTGACTCATCTTTACATTTCCATTCCACTTCCAAAACCTCTCGCGTACTTCCATTCAAATGTACACTACTTCAGTCCATAATATCTCCCCTTTGACATATATTATTTATAGGGGAGAGCTAGACAATTCGTATATTATGTAAAAACAAATAGCGTGAATAAAACTAAAGTTTTTCCAGTAAACATTAAAAATGCAATTGTGACAATAGTGGAAGGGTTACACTTTTGGAAACCTGATAAAGAGAAAAAAAGGCCCTCGCGTGTTACTTGTTGGATATAAATTTTGCAACAAGAGAACAATATAAATATTTCCACTGGGCTAGAGAATATAGACATAAATTTTCCAACCATTTGCAACGTCACATCCAGGATTTGCGAGTTGGGGCAAAACGCAGAAGGGAAATTTATATGTGAGACCACACCTCACCGCCCACATCTTCGCGAGGAGAGATGCACACAATGGGCACAACTGAAAAGTTGAGTAACTTCCCCTTCATGTCGGGGGTGGAAATGAGCTTCGCATATCCCACCGAAATTACTCCCATGTTCCGCTCTAACGAACCGTCCGGATAATCATCTCGGCACACACGGGCCAAGAGGATGGCAAAGTGAACACACAGACGGACCCCACGTTTGCTTAATTGGAATTTGCTTCCGTAACTGATATTTCATAAATTCACCCCGCAAAAATTTTTGCACAATTCCACTCTGGACACATGCGATGTTACCTCCGATGCGCCTGATACTCGTCCCGACTCCGATTCACTGATAAAGTCCACATTTTTTTCTGCATGGCTCTGCTTCAACGGGCAACGCTGCGAGTCAATTAATTTCGGGGGAAAAAGCTGCGAAAGTTAGCAAAATCGTAAATAAAAATAGATGATACATATGACTCTCGGGATGAAGATATGGACAGTCACTGAGGCTCCCCAACACATAGCAATACTAATAGAAATACACGTTGTTACTGACAAGTATAGAGTCAGGAGAGATGGAGTAAAGCATTGGATATTCAAGGGGTGAAGAAAACAGGGATTTTTAAATTATTTTCCTATTTTTCGTCTTGTTTAATCGAAACTTCTCGAGGAATTTTAGCAAAATTGTTAAGCGCGTGGCGTTTTCAAGAAAAATTGGGTGGAATTTTATTAAAATTGTTAAGCGCGTAGCGCTCCTAAGAATAATTGAGTGGATCTTTAGTAGAATTGTTAAGCGCCTAGCGCTCCTAATAGAAATTGGTTAAAATTTTACTTGAATTATTAAGTGCGTAGCGCTCTTAAAAAGGAATTGGGTAGAATTTTAACAGAATTCTTAAGCGCGTAGCGCTCTTAAGAGAAATTATTGAGAAGAAATTTTACGAAGACGTTAAGCTTAACGTGTTTTTTTTTAGATAAATAAAGCAGTTATTTCTTATTACTGATACAAAAAAAACCGGAAAGCTTAAAATAGTCTTCATTATAGCATTGCTATTTTTAGCAAATTTAATAATAAAACTGTCTAAAGTTTTCACTCCTCCAAATTGATGTCCACGGGAAATTTTTCTACCCCCGACGCGCTGGCATTTATGAAATATTTATGTGAGTAAATAATCTCGTGACACTTTCTACTTGAAATCCAGCGAGGTCGGTCTTGGCTCATTTAATTGAATTTCTGTGTTTTACTAATTCGATTTCACGCTTCTGCATTCTGCCCTTATTTAGATCGCCCCCTCATTTACGCACTGTCCCCGAAACTGATGGTATTAACGTGAACTTTCACAATACGGAATATCGGAGAAAATTCTATGTCTTTTTAATATCAAAGTTTTCAATTGACACATAAATTCCAATAGTGGGTGTGGAGAGTAAAATGAGACTTTTAAATTAGATTCCCTTGTCCGCTTTTGCGCAGCAAAACTGATAAGATATTGAACGGAAATTACAAAATTTCATTACATCAGTGAAACAAGTAAAATGCAAAGGACAACATTACTTGACCAAGGGGATGATATTTAAGGAAAATGTACAAGTTTTAGAAAAAGAAGGAGAGGAAAAGCTCACGGAGCTTTCATAATAAAGTAATTCAAAAAGTTCTCTTGAGCTTTGAGAGAAATAAGCTTTAATATTTTTGAGTTTCTCTAAATATTCTTTGAGCTTTAAACAAACAGAGCTTTATTCCAAAGCTCTATAGCTTCTTTTGAAAGCTTTTTGTTCTTCAAGCTTTTAAGTTCTTTTCTTTTTAAAAAGTCTTCATGAAATTTATGAGCTTTCATTAAGCATTTCTCTATCCGATATTTTTTAAAGCTTTTATTTAGAGAATTTTCAAAGTGAAAAAGTTAAAAACAAAAGAGGAAATAAATGTACGATTTTCGACAAATAAATTACACTTGTACTGGACTTTCTCCTAATTTAATTAAATGATTTTCTTGCAGTGAATTTGCAATAAATGACTTGTATTTCGTAATATTTGAAATAAAAGAATTCTCACTATCTTTCAAAGAGCAAGTTACTTCTTTGTAATAACTTGGAAACTAATAAGTATTAAAATCTTTATTAAATTACTCTTCTCAACTTACCTACCTCGAAAAAAAAAAATAACAGAGAGTTATCGCGAAGTAAGTCAGTCAATTAAAACAGTCGTTGCGCATTTAACTTCTTGGCAATCATTATTAATTATTTCCCCTTAAGAGTGTCATACCTGAGAGGCCAAAATGTGATTTTGTCATAAATTCGTCCTTATCTGATTCCCCATATTCAGGTATCACCGGAGGGATTCTCCGTGGAGTCAAATTGATTGTCCCATTCCTCTTTGTCCCGCGAGCTGTTGAGAAGAAAATGTAAATATATAGCGAGTTGAAATAATACCGTGAGTCTGACGCGCTTTATTATAATATTCGAGATGTCCAGGGGCATTGAAATGCAACCCTCCTGCGGTGCTTCTGAATGTATAATTTTACACAGATTTAATGGATGAATTAACATTGTAAATTTATTGTTATCTGTCCATCATTTTGCTGGTGCGTCTCATTATTAATTAGCACCGAGTTCTCTTCTTTTTCACGTCTGCTCATTTTACAACTCTCAGACTAAAAAGTTTTCTTTTTTTAATTGCATTTTATGCTGTAATTTGCACTTGAGAGTAAACTTACAAAGTTCTTCGATGGATAATGGTAAGAAAATTCTGTTAATTTTTAATCATCCATATTCTCATGAATATCTAATAATATGAATACAGAGCTTTGCTAATTGGAGAATGATATTTTTAAAAATATATTATAGATGAGATATCGTTTGTCACGGACAATTAAATGCTGAGAGTTTAAGAGGCCGACACCGTTTTTTTTTCTTTAATTTTCGCTCTCGCAAAACGATTATTTATGTCCCACTGAGCTTGGTGACTTTTTATTGGTACAATAATTTCTCTGGCTCTCATCAATGGAAGCCAATCAGATCAAGATGAAAATTTATGTATAGACACTGAATTGGTGGATATTTCAATTTGACAAAATACTAGAGACCCTTAAGGAAATCCTTCTTCATTAATTGGCATTTTTAGTCCTCCCCTCTCACTAAAAAGTTATATATAGTGCATTTTCCACGTGGAAAACCTCAAGTTAAATGTCTCAACTTTTCCATTTCACAAATGTTTGAATTACTAACAAGCGGCTGAAGGAGATGGGAAAAAGCGGAAAAGCACCAAGTTTATTTTCCAATGAACACTGCAGGTTGGCTCCTCAAGGAAAATGCTTTTTCCCTCTGAGCAGCACAAAGTTTTTAATTTGGTTATGATGTCTCTCTGAATTTATAATTCATCTTGCAACTTTTACATCACAAGACTTTCCTCGCACAATAGAGAAAGTTTTAGCTTAAGAAATGGTCAAATCAAGCTTCTGCAATCTGACCCGCGGTGCACATGAAGTGAAATTTCCCAGAGAGCTTGGGGAGGGGGTGGGGGTGGGAAATCGCGGGTGTACATATAATTTTAATTATGTCATCCACCTTTCCAAAACCCTTATCACTGCCATGACAGGGTTGAGGTTGAAATAAAAATTGAAATTAATCACCAACAGAGTGATCGATATACCTCACTATAATGTAACTCATTCATGAATTAATTGTATATTCTTGGGACGGGTTTCCACAGTGGAAAACTGAACTATATATATGGCTTCCAGACACGATAAAATTGTACGGAAGTTGGCTTTAAATGCAGACTTCATTACCGGGCTAATATGCAATTAATATTAATTAGTTAACGTGTCATAGTCATTGCTTGGTGCTATATCGCGACATAGAAATGAATAACGTGGATGAATAAGCCAATTTGCTTTTCGTCATATTAAGCTTTTCCCGCTTTTCCTATGGAAATAATTATACCTATATTGACTATACATAATTTTTCTTAATTTACCTGATGCTATTCATGTCTTGTCAGAATGAGTTGTGATGTGATTGCTAAATGAAAAGATCATCTTTCAAAATTCTTTTCTCTCCTAATTTTTATGTAAATTATTAGCTCTCTTCAAGGGGGAGATTTTATGGTTGAAATGCTGCATAACTTTTCCAGCTCTTTCAAGTTTATATCGCACGTACAGGATTAAAGTGACGTCTATTACATGTAAATCCCTATCTAGATCCGCCACTTTAATCGTGGACGTGCGATATGAAAGCTCTCCAATGTTTGCTAAACTTTCGTGAAAGCTCTCAAAAAGTTTAACTAAAGAAATATCCATAAAAAATTTCACCAGAAAATATAAAAACAAATTGAATAAAGAGGAGTTTTTGAAGCTTCTGAAAGCTCGAATTTACATAATTCATATTCCTTCCTGTAAAACTTAAGACTTTCCTCAAAAGCTCTGCTCATTCTACACTTTCAAAATTTGTATGAAAGCTCTTCAAAATTTTCCAAGCTTTGAAAGCTTCCCCCAAACACGAAAGCTTTTGGAAATTCTGTAAAAGCTCTCGAGACTTTTAGTCAGAGAACAATAAAAATTTCACTGAGAAAGAAATGAAAAAATACATTCATGAAGCAATGAAAGCTTTGAAAAGCTCTTACTCAGAATTTTATTCAGAATTTATTAAATTTTATATTTTCAAACTTGTGAAATTTCTTTAGAAGTCCAGAAACTTTCAAAACCTAATTAACTTCACAAAAGCTCTCAAAACTTACGTCAAAAAGTTCTAAAAAATAATCTAAAGTTCAAAAATCAATCCAATAGCTATTAAAATTGAAAAAAGCTCCAACAAAATGAATGATGAGCCTTCAAAAATCAAAAGCTTTCTAAAAAAAAGCTTTCTAAGCAAGCTTTCCAAAAAAAGCTAGAGCTTTCTATGTAAAATTTCTGTGAAAGCTTTCTAAAAAAATCTTTCCAAAGAAAGCTAGAGCTTTTTAAGTAAAATTTCTGTGAAAGCTTTCGAAAAAAATATTTCCAAAGAAAGCTTTCTAAGATAGGTTTCTAAGGCTTTCTATGAATCTAAAGGTTTTTAAAGCTTTCTATAAAAGTTCCAAGAAAAATCTATTAAAGCTCTATAGACTTTTCAAAAGCTTAGAGGGAAGTTTATGAATTCTATAAATTATCCGAAAGCTTTACAAATTTTCTTAAAAACTCTTGAAAAACTTCTAAAGCTCTGGAAGAACTTCCTAAAGCTCCAGCTCTTCTTTGAAAGTTTTCAAAATTACTCTACTTATTTTAGAACTTTCATTTCACTTCAAAAAGCTCTTGCGCACTTCCATTCATATGTACACCACTTCTAACTATGATATCTTCCCCTTGTCTTCCCCCTAGTGTGTCTCTGTGACAAATTAGTGATGACTCCACGCCTCATTAGCAGCTTAGAAGTCGCCTGTATGGTCATCTGATGGTGAATAATTCACAGGTGCTTTGAAGATAAATTTCCAGGATTCCACAGAAATCCATGAGGCTGAGAAAAACACGTGTTTGAGCAGCACGAGAATTAAGAACTGTCACGAGTATCGTCGTAAGTCATTTCGTGTAAATCAAACACTATTTTTTTCGTTTCATTCTCTCCCCCGAGAAATATCAACAAATGGATTGTCTCACGCAGTGCTGAATGGGATATATACAATAAAAGTGGTCAGAGTCAAAACAAGGCTGAAATGCATTTTTCACGGCTGGACATCCACCTCTTGAATAACACATAAAGGTACCAGTGAATGCTGGAGTCTTTTATTTTTGTCTTATTTTCATATCATGCCGAACAAAAGGGGAACACAATTTGAATATAACACCCATAACAAACTCCACCATTATATCCCAGGTTAAGCGATACTCTTTTTGATTTATATTGTCATGAAAAGTGCTCTTTTGGAGGGGAAAGAGAGAGAGAGAAAAAAGGGTCTGTGTATTTTGTGGACACCTCAATTTTTCATTTTTAATAGAATCTCAAGAGTTCTGACACACAAAGACCCCGTTTACGCATTTCTCTGACGACCTTAAATGGTGGCAGGTGCGAAAATTCTTAATTCAGAACGAGACTTTCATGTCAAAATATTTAGATTGCTCTCAGAGATTAAAAGCGCAACCTTCCCTGAATCTCTCTAATCAGGCTTGCACTGTAAAAAAATAACGCCCAATATTTCTCTTTAAAATTTAAAGTCTTCTTTAATTATTTGGCATCAAATTTTCTGTGCTGAAAACTCTTCAAAACTTCAGTAATTATTTTTTCCCAGTGTTGCCATTGTTATGAGAAACGCATTTTCGAGATTACATTCATGATTCCTTTTGCACTTGAACCTTTTTTTTATGCCTAACGCCTTTCTTGGGCCGCTTCTGCATGGAATTGCGCTTTCAACAAATTAAAATTCCTCCGCGAAGGTGAAAAAAAAGGCAGGAGAGAGAGTCATTAAGGAAAGTGACGCTGAGACAACGATAATAGTCCCGACCACGTGAAAGGAGGCTGAAGGTGAAAAAGTTAAGAGAGGCGCCCCTTCGCCAAGACGATGAAGAGGCATTTTTATTAGAAAGTCCTCGGATGGAGTGAAGGAAGAAAAAAAAAAGAGTGAAAATTCCTTCGAAGGGGAGAGGGGGTGGTTGGAAAAGCGGGTCACGGAATGATGATGAGGAATTATGCAACCCCTGGGCGGCACGTGATTTAATTTTTGAGATGGAGCACCAACAGGACATTCGCTTCATCTCCCCCTATCAGCGACATCCCCCATAACCCTATGGCACACAAGAACTCATGCGATGTTTGTTTCATTTTAATTTGATTTATGAAAATATTTCATCTCATATCTGCTTACATATATATTGTTCAGGTCCTCCCACTGTCGTATTTCGTTAAAAATTAAATACGAGATGTGGTGGGAAGGAAAAAAAAGGACAAAAATGGAACTCCCACTGTTATATTTCATTTCCGTTTCTCTTTTATTTTATCACACCAGAAACGTGTTCCTGATTATCGCATGGAGAATGTCACAGGTCTTGAGAATGAATTTACCGAGACGTGCCCGTGAAGAGTGACCAATTAAAAGTATTTGTGAAATTTGCTATATTTCATTACGCCTCAAGTGTTACTATATCAAAACAAGAATATTTAAGAGTGCTAAGGAACTTAATTTTTATTATTAAATTGTTTCCAATGAAATTTCGTAGCTAATTACAGCATTGAAGAATTTTGCAGCGAATGTTTGCGAATAGGACACATGCACAGTGACTGCAATGGGTTCATTTTCCTGATGATGTTGTGGTCAAGACCATAGATCTATCCATGTAAGACGCTCACATAAAAACTATTTTTCCTTTATTTAATAGTCATCATTCGAGAAGAAAGTATAGAGAAAGGCACAATAAGAAGCTGTAGCTTTCAGCAACTGTAAAAACGTACTGATGGACACTTCGTTGAAGCCAAATGTTCTGATAGGTGTTGGTTTCTGGACAAAATGCAAGAGCATCAGGAAATGTTTCTGATTCCTCAAGTTCATTTGATACCATTTGGCCGTTATCATTGATTCGAAGACACCTTCACTGCCTGACTTCACGATTTCGCCAATATAGCAAACGAGGAACATCTGTCCAATGATTGACGGTGGAATAATATAAAAAGCTATTGACGTGGCGGAGAAGCGCATCATGAAGAGAACCATACAAACATAGACACAACTAGTGCAGAATTGAATCAAATAAACGTTCCAGGCGATCGCCTGAAGCACTTTTAACATTTCCTTGGCCTTCAAGTGGCATTTGTAGGCCGTAAAGATGATCCTATCACATTCCCTGTCAGACAGAATTTCCTCAGAGTTAAAATTTGATATTAATTTCGATATTGAGTCAAATTCTCCTTTAAAGAAGAGAACCATGAAGAGCTGCAGATTATCTATAACAACCATGTAAGTGATTGTATAAAGAAGTATTATAATTTGTAGAATTATGTTGAAAGGAATGTGAAGGATAGATCCCTTGTGAATGTACGGAAAGTTGAAAAAGAACACGGCTGTATAGTTAGAACGATTAATCGCAAAAGGGATATATGTTATCACTGACACTGATGCTCCAAATACGAAAAATCTGTAAATAATAAAAAGTATAGATACCTAATATATAAAATAAAAAAATGTTTTCAATTCGAGTTATACTTACATTGCAATCTTGTACGCCAGGTTAAGGTTCTTGGGCAAGATTCCTTGTCTAATTTCTGCCATCATGCTTCCGTCATCAAAGACAAGCTCTTTAAAGTAATTCACTAATTTATCCAGTTCGTCTTTGAAGAATATAGCGAAAATGAGAAATTTGCTCAAACTCTGATAGAACGCACACGAGTAGATGATTAAGTAAAGGAATGCAACGATATCATAAGATGTCCCAATAAAGTTTATCACTTGATGAACTGACAAAATAAAACTGAAAACTTCTAATAAAGATGGTAAAACTGCAATTTTCAGGTAGTTTAAGATCTTCCACCTGCAATCTGGGATAAAAGTTAAGTAACTTGCCACGGAGAATATTTTCAAGAGCTTCTTGAACTTCTCATTCGCCACTTCTAGTTCTGATTGAATCATTTTAACTGTTTGACTTTGGAGGTTTTTCCCCGCTTTATATTGTCATGAAATGGAAAGAACAGACAGTTTAATTATAAATGAAATAAGACTTGTTCTATTGAAAAAGGGCTGGTCAAAAAAGACAAAGGGGTGGATTTGAATATCGTGTTAAATATTTGGATTAACACTTGTAAAAATTATTGTAACAAAAGTTTTTGAAACTTCTATTATATATTTTTTTTCTAATTCATTGATTGTTTTCCTGGAAAAACTTCTTGAAAAATCTATGCGAATTCGAATTTTATGTAAGTGAAAGGATTTTTTAGAAAAGCTCCCCAAAGAATGAAAGCTTTGAAGAGCTTTCATCCTATCAATTCTATTTTATTTACTACTATACTAAAGCCTTATATAACTTTATAAGAAGCTTCCTAAAGCTTTCTTAGAAAGCATTTTTAAAGCTTTTTAGAGCACTCTGATAAAAAGCATAAGAAAGCTTCCTTTTTGCTTCATAAATATGCCTTCCAAGAAAGTTTTCTGGAAAAGCTTTTCAAAAAAGCATTCTAAAGCTTTCTAAATTAACTTAAATTAAATTAAATTAAATTAGATTAATTAAATTAAATTAAATTAGAAAGCTTTCTAAAGAAACTTTAAGAGAATTTTAAAGCTTTCTAGGAAAGATTTGCAAAGTTTTCTATGAAAGCTTTATGAAAATTTACAAAAGCTTTCCAGAATTTTTAAAAGCTTAGTGAGAACTTCAAAAGCTCAAAAATATTCTGCAGCTTTACATACCTAAGCTTTTTCATACTTTTAACCTAATTTCAATAGCAGCAGTAAAAATATGAAAAATATGAAAAATATACACTTTTTTTAGTGCAGTATTTTTTCCCCACAGAAAGCAATTCTAAAACATTACCACCTTAGATAACTAACATGATGGGATCTAAAAGTTTTAATTTACTGTTTCCTCTCAGGATTCAAATATGTCTCTCTCTCGAGGATGGAAACTTTAAATTGAATAAAACTTGCCAAATAGCATCGTAATCTTATGCACTAATTGAAAATAAGTTGTGCTGTGCTATGTATGAGCGATGGCGTTCAATTAAGGTGTTTTGTGGTGGTCTCCATTGCATCCAAAACCCCCCACCCATGTTGGTGATAAATTGGCGAAACGTGTCAGATTGAACTGTGTGTGTGAGAAAATCCCAGTGAATCACTTTGCAAAACTTTTGCTGCATGCGAAATCTTCACTTATATACTTTCAATGGACTTTAAATCATTGTCTAAGAGTTATTCAGCACTTTCCCATTTCCTTGGGAAATTGTTGTTACCTGGACAGGGAAGAGTTTTAGGGAAGAGATATGAATTTTAACTTGTCGAGTGTTTCCCAGAGCGGAGGAAAATTGTATTACAGCTAGTTTCGATGGTGCGGAGGATGAAGAAAAATTATATTTTCAGAAATTATTAAGCATCCCCGGTGCAATGTTATGGACTTTTCGGTGGAAGATTCCAACGCTCGGGTAATTGGAAAGTAAACTTTAACACAGCACACGAGTAAACAGTGCAAAATTTTGCATAATTACATGGAGTTGTGAGAGCTCATTCGAGTTATTTAAATGCAGATTCAGGTGTGCAGGTAATATTGGAGAAAATGCCAAGTTAACTTGGCGGGGGAAGAATTACTTTTACAAGCTAAGGTTCTGTTTTCTCTCCCGCTTAAGTCTTCACCCATAATTGAATATTCTAAATTCAATTACACGCAAAGTCACTTTTTATTCCACTCTTCCTTGAAATCTCGCCAATCATTTCTCTTCAATGGAAAATTTTCCATGGAAATTCACTCAAGGGATGTTAGAAGAAAATATTATGGGATCTTCCTGTCAATTAGAATAATTTGAAAGGCTGAATAGGGTAGAGGAACCACAATAGAGCTATTTAAAAATTGCAAGCTCATCAATTAACATGTTGGAAATTTCTATATGTTTTCCAAAATAAATTCCGTGGAAAATTCCACATTTCCGTGAAAAAGCTCCCCAAAGTCCAATTTGAAGCTTTGAAGAGCTTTCTTCCTATCAATTTAATTATCTATACCAAAGCCTTATAAATAAAGCTTTCTAAGAGAACTTTCTGAAAAAGCTTTTCGATAAGAAAGCTTCCCATAGTTTCGCTTCTTAAAAAGCACTCTAAAGCTTTCTGAAAGAGTTGTCTAAAAAGCATTCTAAAACACTAAAGATTTTCTAAGAAGAATTTCTAAGAAAGCTTTCTAGAGCTTTCCAAAGCTTTTTAAGAAAGATTTATAAAGCTTTATAATAAAATTTTATAACATAACTGTAAAGATTTCCAAAGCTTTCTGTGAAAGCTTTCCGTGGCAACTTTAGAAGAAATCTTTCTGAAGCTTTCTTAAAAAAAAGCTTTATAAAGCTTTATAAGTTCTTTAAGAAAACTTTCAAAAGCTTTCTAAGAAAGGTTTCCATAACTTTCTGTGTATGCTTTAAGAAAATGTACAAAAGCTTTTCAGACTCTTTAAAAGCTTTGTGTGAACTTTAAAAGCTCTAAAAAATTATCCAAAAGCTTTACATTTTTCCATTTTTTGAGTGCTCGTAAATTTCTGCAGAGCTTTTTATGCAATTTTAAAAAAGCTCTCAGTTAATCAAAATTACATTTCAATGTTTAGGAATGTCCTTAAAAGCACTTGAAAGTTTTCAACAGCTCTTAGATTAATCTAAGTCTCTAGAAGAACTTTCCAAAGCCCCTGATCTGCCTAGAATGCTTTCAAAATTACTTGACTTATCTTAACAAAAAAAGGAGATATTTGTGAGAGTAATAAGTCTGTCGAATTTCCATGATCATTTGCAAAACATATTTCATAATTTTTAATATTAGTTAGGGTCTCTTAAGGGGCACCACCACCCTAGCAATGAAATATGTAAATTTCAGTTAACATCATCTGTGTTACTCTTCTTTAATGCTGGGGCATTTGTTGAATAACACTCCCGTTGATTCATTTCTCTGTCCCAATCTATCATTCTACCGCAACAGAGGAGCTGAAAGATTCTCTTGAGCAATTGGATGCATTTCAACAACCATCTGAGTTACATATATAAATAGAAAATGTCATGTGGCTGAGGTATTACGTGAGGGGCGAACATGTGTGTCCTTTCATTGTTTTATTTAAATAGCAAGAATGCAAAACCCAAACAGATTTGCATGATAAAGTTGTTGAGATTAAAGTACATTCGCACAAATACTCCTCACTTAATTGAAAGTAGGTATATAACCCTGTGAAAGTGATCGACCTCGGCACTCTAGAAAATTTTACGGGGGTGTCCACAAAGCTGAGGAAAATATCTCATACCGCCGAGGAAAAAAAAATCCTTGCGGACCTGCTAGAATTGAAATTTCCTCCCTGGAAGTTTATTTTATTTTGCAAGTCAATTACCATATTTTTTTTCTCACAATGAGCCTCACTTTTCCCAGGAAAAATGAACTTTCTTATTACCACATTTTCTTTCTGGTGAATTCATCTCGTCTATGAGTATATATGAACTTTCTGTCGTATTCCCGCTTTGCTATGTTTAATTTGGTGGATGACGGAGAATTTTTCAAGAAAAACAGAGAGATTGGATGTAACAGCTTTTGACCTTTATTTGTTGTTTTTCCCCACAAAAATTCTAATTTACCCAGAAAGCTTTCTAGAAGCTTTTCACCTATATATAGCTAAGTCTAGAACTTAAACTAACACCTTTGATATTTGGTGACTTAACAAGTGTGAAATTCATGGAACTCCTGGGGTGTTAAAGTGCAAATATTCAGTGAGATAAACACTGGCTTGTGCATTCAATTCAAATATTCTCCCAATTAAGGATTCAATAAAAGTATAATATTCACTGGGTGCAATCTCGAGTCAGGCATCAGTATTTTGCAGAATGGATGATTTCTCCCCCAGGTGAGGTATTGAGAGAAGCTGCAGTTTTGTGCCATTCAAAAAAAAGAGAAAAGAATAAGTAAAAAAGGTGTTATGCAAAGAAGGCTCTCACAGTCGTGACGCTCTGATGCGATAATGATTACAGTAAAACGAGGTGTTGATACGAATAATAATTGTCACTACGTTGAATTTTCACCATGACTCCTATATATGAGCCTGTGATGGATGCTGGTGAGTTGGACGACGAGAAAAGACTCAATGGCATTATGCAAGGAGGGATATTATGAAAAGCCACAACATAGGCCACCACACTCCAGCTCAATTTATTATTCATTGTCCCCTCATGTCCTGGAGGGAACACAGAAGAGGCAGGATTTAAATCGCAACCGCACTTTAACTTTGTGCAGCACCACGACAATGTTTCACTCTCATAGCACAACACATAATGAGATGCTTCTTGCATAATATAGCCTTTTATTTATCCTAAACATTACATCATGCCGGTCAACGGCAATCACCTCAAATGCCGAGGATCAAAATATAAAAGAATTTCACACAAAGATCGCTTAAAAATGATGTCTATGAGGAATTTATATTTTTTTGCAGCAAATGTTTGGGATACGGACACATGCAAAGAAACTGTTATTAATTTTTTGATGATGATGTTGTGGTCAGGATCATGAATCCATCCATGTCAGACGCTCACACATTTTGTTTTCTATAAACAATCAGTGATTCCTTAACTCTAAAAACTTATTTAAAATAATTGAAAACCCTTGTAAATTCAACCAGATAATTGATGAAATCACTTTGCATTCTAAACTTCGTCATCAACTGAAGCACTAGCTGTAAGGCAATTTCCAGGTTATCCACCCTAACGAGATAGTGGGTGGAAAATGTAGATTAGAGAGCATTTCCATTATTGTCAATTCACATAGATTCTGCGTGGTTCACCTTCCGTCGCACTGAAATATCCTCCCATTCGCAATTACGCCACTTAATGAGCCCTGCATTAACAGAAAATGATTAATGACTCTCTCTGAACATCTCATCTTCCCAGATTATTTACTCCCAAGCCAAGTTGATTCTCGGCTTTTTTGTGTGATCGGCACAACTCTTGAGAATATTCCTCTGGGCCGCCAAATCAGGAACATAAAGGGGATAAAGAATTAGAGATTCTCGGATTTGTCATGAGGATTTTTATTAATTATTTTTTCCAATGACTTTGACTCGGAGGGAATTGCCAATAACCTTTGGCAAAATATAAAACACAGAAAAAACTGCTCTCTTCAAATGCTTCACTATTTGATATTTTCACCGGATGAGTACATGAAACAAGAGATAAATTGAGTTTGGATCAAATGAAATTTGCACGATGGACTCTGATTCACTTTCAGTTAAGCACTCATGGAGTTTTTCCTTCACACTTACCATTTTTATCTCTTTTTTATCACAATTTCTGATCCCTTCAGGTATTTCAAGGGAAGAGAGTGGAATATAAATTGTAATTCAGTTTCATTGTAAAAGAAACTGAGAATTGTAATTTGAATTGGTCAAGGGGGAAATATTGTGATTAAAATAGGTGTACAAGATCTTCAGGGAAACTTCAAAAAATTGTTCAAAGCACAAACACTTCATTTTTAAATACTCTCGTTCACTTCCACTCAAAAAACACCAAGAATCTCCCCCTTAGAAATGATTATCTGACCACATTCTATATTTCACGGTTACAAGATGGTAAGAAGCGAGCTTGAAGACCCACCTACAAGTCTGTGTCAACACTAACAACATTGGTGGATGATTAATTGGCATGACTGTTTGGAAATACTCTTTTTACACATTCACACACTGAGGCAAAATTCACATCATTATTTATTACCTGTTCGACATTTTCTTGATAGAATGTTATGACAAATGTGATTTTATATTGCTTTGTAATTTGATGAGGATGATGTTTTGTTCTTGGATGTGAGAGAAAAGAGCCCAATCATGAGAACAGCTTAAATTGTTTGCCCATTAAAACAATTTGAAATGTAATTTAGAATGTTTTAATGAGAAAAATAAACTTGTGGTAAAAATAGCTCATTTATTTTGTCTTCTTCAGAAAATGTGATTTATTAATAGACAGATTGAAAGGGAGGTGAATTCATAAGTAGAGGCATTCAATGGAAAATTTTGACAAAGAACTTTCTTCAGAAAACGATTCACTTTTGTTTTATAGTATCAAAATTACAGTGAAAATAAATTTATTATCAATTTCTAAGTCTAGAATTATTTTGCAGCAAATGTTTGCGAATAGGACACATGCAAAGTGACTGCAATATGTTCATTTTCCTGATGATGTTGTGATCAAGACCATTGTTCTGTCCATGTAAGACGCTCACATAAAAACTAATTTTCTTCTATTTAATGGTTCTCATTCGAGAAGAAAGTGTACAAAAACGCGCAATAAGAAGCTGTAGCCTTCATAAACTGCAAAAATGTGCTTACAGAGACTTCGTTGAACCCAAATGTTTTGATAGGTGTTGGTTTTTGGACAAAATGCAAGAGTATTAAGAAATTCTTCTGGTTCTTAATGCTCATTTGATACCATTTGGTCATAATCAATGAAAGAGGAACTCCTTCGCTGCCTGACTTCACGATTTGTCCAATATAGCATACAAGGAACATCTGCACGATAATTGCCGGTGGTATGAAATAGAAAGCAATGTTCGAGGAGGAAAATCGCACCATAAACATAACCAAGCACATATAAACAGTATTAGTACAGAATTGAATCAAGTAAATATTCCAGGTGATCATCTGAAGCACTTTCAACATTTCCTTTGCCTTCAAGTGACATTTATAGGCCGTAAAGATGATCCTATCACATTGCTTGTCAGACAGAATTTCCTCGGTATTAAGGTCTGAGATCAATCTTGATACAGATTCAAATTCTGCGTTGAAAAACTGCACTATGTTGAATAGAAGATTGTCAATTAAGATCATGTAGGCGACTGTGTAAGTAATGTGAAAACTTTGCCATATTATGTTGAGAGGAATATGAAGAATAGATCCCTTGTTAATGTAGGGAAGTTTGAAAAACAATACGGAAGTGTAGTTTGTATGATCCATTGCAAAAAGTAGAAATGTTGTCAACGACACTAAGCACATTAACACGAAGAACCTTAAAGAAATAGATTAAAGATTTATAAAGAAATATTACCATTAGTTCTTAGATTAATTTTTATATGTACATACTTTGAAACCCTTTCAGCTAAGACAAGGTTCTTCGGAAAGACCCTTTGTCTTATGCTCGTCATTGTGCTTCCCTTATCAAAGACAAGTTCATCGAAGTATCTTATCAAGATATCCATCTCGTCTTTGAAAAATATAACACTGATAAGAAATTTGCAGAAGGTTTGATAGTAGCAGCAACTCAAGACGATCAAGTAAAGAAGTTCAATCACATCAAATGGTTTCCCAATTAGACTGATACACCGATAAACGGAGAAGAAAGTGCAGATTATGTGCGTCGAAGGCAAGAGAGCAATTTTCAGGTGGTTTAAAATCTTCCACCTGCACTCTGGGATAAAAGTTAAGTAACTTGCCACAGTGAATATTTTCAAGATCTTCTTGAACTTCTCATTCGCCACTTCTAGTTCTGATTGAGTCATTTTAAACTGTTTGACTTTGGAGGTTTTACCATCGCTTTATATATTGTCATGAAATGGAAAGAAGAGACAGTTTAATAATAAATTGAATCATACGTTTTTTATTCAAATGAGCTGGTAATGTCATTCAAGGGGCGGAATTATGACGAAGGAGCCTTTTAACACCTCAAAAAATACCTTGAAGACTTTATATATTCTCGTCTGTTAACTCTGGCGAAAGTATTTCAATTTTTTCCTGAAATAATTCAGATAAATGATAGAAGCTGCTGACATTGGCACACACTTGGTAATTTGGTGAAAATGGGAGAAATTATAGCCAGCAAATTAGCTTTGAACATTGCTCCCTGTCAATTTGCGGTGGCTTGTTGCAACTAATTTGCCCCCTCGTGTATCCGATGATTTGTACATTTATCGCCAATTGCTTGTCAATTAATCCACCGCAAAAATGGCTTTAATAC
>CAKKOB020001832.1:5587-17666 GCA_918844115.2 Phlebotomus perniciosus
ATAATTTTTTATGGTAGGTGTGGTCTATTGAGTGAAGCTTGCAAGCCACATGTACCGGGAGAAGCTTAATAGTCTATTCAGATGGGAAGAAAAAATTCCGATATTTCTTATTTTCAATTATAAATGCTTGCAAAAAAAGCTGTTTCGTTCAAAGCTTGGTGACGATTATTTTGATTAGATAATTGTTTATTTCATGCCAATTAATTAATTAATTTAATTGATTATTTAAAGAGAATTCCAGCTCAAGGGATCGAATTTGCTTCATTTTCACAAGAAAAAGACTTTCACTTCGAAACGCTAAACAATGAAACGTCACTGACACAAGCAATATTTTTCTCCGTGTGAGGGCACTGATTTCTCCCGCTAGTGGCGTTGACAACTGTTCTCAAATTTTAGTTCTCAAGCTTTTATTCGAAAATTTCAGCAGTTTTTAAAACAAATTTGCACTAGATTTTTTGCCTTAAAGTAACATAGTTGACTAAAAGGCGTAGTATACGTTTCCTAGTAGGCGTAACATAGTGTCTAAGGGGCGGAGCTTAGAAACCAAGCCCTCTGCAACTCGAAACTATATGAGTAAACTTCCTTATATTTATACCTAAAAATGATTATGATTAACAAGATATTGTAGGCGGGGCTTACTCAGAAAGCCACGCCCACAACCCTCCCAAATTTGAAAAAAAAATAAGTTTACGGGCTGAACTATAAAAGTCCAAAAAAATTTGCTTTCCTTATTCATTAAATTCCTTTTCAGCCTCATCTCCGTCGTCTTCGCCGGCATCGTCAACGCCCACAACGGCCTCCCCCTCGATATACTATACAGACGCCCCCAGTCCCGTTTTAAGGGACTTCAAGCCATTCGACCTGGAGTCATGGTGGGGCCGCCGATTGTACTACAACATCACCAAGAGCTTGTGAGCGGAGTCCGGAGAGCCGGCAATTTAGAAGAGCCACTCGGTAACATCAAGAAAAGAATTCTACAAGTCTAAGTTTAGTGATATTTTGAGACAAAGTTAATTGTTAAAAAAAAGGATGGAGAATGCTTGAGAAATTATTTGTTTTTCACAAATTGCAAGTCTTTTTGTCTTTTCATTCTCATCAATGATTCCTCATGAGCTGCAATTAAGTCTTTTATCTCATGGATTTTTTTTCGGAAAAGAGAAATCATCAAAATTTATACAATACCAAATATTACCACGCCAAATTATTGCAAGAAAAATCTCTTCTAATTCCTCCTTCATTCTAAGATACCAATTGATCAGCGAATGTCCCTGCAATGCTGTTGATATCATTAGGAAAATATTAATTACTCGATCAGGAAAGAGTCCAATGCAATATTTTGTCCCCCCCCCTTTCTCAATTTGCCGCCTCGTGGCAGTTGTAGGTGAGTCAATGCATTAAGTTATAGTGAGTTTAACAAAAAAAAAGTCATAGAAATTATTGTAGCCAAATAGATAAAATGCATAATGAGAAAAAGTACGCAAGAAAGTAAGAAAAATATCGTATGATGAGAAACTTTGATAATAAAATAATCATAAACCTTATTTATTAAATTGTTTTATTGTTTCTTTTACATTAAAAAAGTTAATTGAAATTCCCTGATCCCTGATTTCCCTGATCTTAAGGGCTTACTGTAATCGAAATCACCGCAGAAACCCGATTTTAAATTTTAGTATGTTGTAGTCCAGGTTAAGACCTTTCCAAAAAGTGGTCTGGATAGATTCTACGTGCATCCGGACCCAAAATATTAGGGTCTACTAAATTTTAAATTTTAATTCAGCCATATCTCATTCTTTGTATCCGATTTTAAATTATGAACACGTCTTAGAAACATCTCATAAAATACTACAACTCCTCAGTACACCGGAAGTTCAAGTGACCGCCACTAGGGCCACTAGTAACGCTATAAGGTAAGACCATGTAATTTCGAACGGTTGCAATCAAGCTAATGGTTGGACGATCCCAATTTGACCCATTATATCAGGGATTTATGCTGCTCCATCCCAGAACTTCTAATCATCACTTCGGTATCTAACGTAAATTTCAACTTGATATTACGGGGTGTTCGAAGTTAGAAACCGTTCGAAGTTACATGATCTTATAGCGATTACACACTTGAGGATGATCCTCGGGAGGATCATCCTCTAAATTCTAGAAGATGATCCACCGTGGATCATCCTCGAGTGTGTAAAGGTGTTGATCATCCCTAATTCGTGGATGATCCTGCGCCTTTACACACTCAAACATGGATCATCCACATTTTGAGGATGATCCTCATCTTTACACACTCGAGGATGATCCTCGTTGTCGACCCCCACTAGCATCAACTTTGGTTCCTGCCGCACTCAACTTTCAATTAATTTGTTTATATTGACTCAAAAACGTGAAGCAGTAAATGAAAATTGGGAAAATTAGTGATTTTCCGGAAAATTTGATGATTTTATGTCAAACGATTTCACAAATTTCCGCAAGAGGGCGCTGATGCCGGGATCCTCGTTTTGGGAGATCACCCTCCTGTCAGTCGTACACACTTGTGGATCTGGATCATCCTCGGTGGATCATCCTCAAGTGTGTAATCGCTATTATCCTAATTGGAAAGAAGATTTTCAGTAATTTAAGTTGGATATCTCGAGAACGCCCTTATACATTTTATTTAAATTTCAGTTTGTTGTAGCTGAGTTCGAGACCTATCCAATGATGGGTCGCACTAGTCTGTCTGAGCATTCACCATAAGTTTTCCAAAGTATAATGTTTAAAACTCATTTTATGGGATTCTCAAGCTTAGCTCTTTGAATTTCCTAAACTGGCCCAAACCGGTTTTGAACGGATTGGAATTGGCAATATTCAAAAAAGACGTGCCAAGTTTAGCTTGGGGGAGATGGGATTCGCATTGCATGGGCCACCTCGGGATGTTTTTCAGCTGAAACTTGGTGTTAAAGAGTAGAGTCGAAGTGTGACCGTATATGGAATCCAACAGAGATCCTTGAAACTATACGACATGGTGGGTCTAGTGAAGATGAGAATCCAATGCTGAAAAATTAGAAAAATCAACTACCGCTTCAAAGCTTTATTTGAATGCCATTTAGTGAACTTAATAGAAAAAAATCATTAAAATAAACTGAAAATTCCAATTCTATATTTTCAACACTAATTTTCTGTTGTGAGTGTGTTGAGGAAGAATCCTAGAGGAGACGGGAATAGCATCAATCATCACTTCATTAAATGGTGTACTTTCTACAATGATGCATCCTAACTTCCCCGCAATTCTCGCTACATATTTCGGTCTTACGTTGCCATACACTATCTTAGGGATCTTTCCTCTTAATGACTCGTCCATTCCAATGGGATATAATCCATCTGCTAAATTCTTCGCTAACTCTATTGAACAGTCTATAAGATTGTAAGTGTTGTAAGCAATAGACCCGCAACGAAAACATGAGTGAGTGGCCACATATACACACTCGAAGATGTTATCGGCGTTGAATTTATTAAACAGATCAAGGTGCTTGTCTGTTAATATACGGTAATTGAAGAAGTTCATCAGCTCCTTCGAGTGAATATTAGTATCCCTGAACTCTTCAAACATACTAAGACATCCAGGTTCCGGTCGAGAATACATAGTGTTAATGCAAAATCCTGTAATTCGGTGTGTAGGTATATGACAAGCTACCATAGATAAGCCATCTTTCAGAATGGAATTGATAAATTGCTTAAACTCAAGACGAGCGCCAACAGCTTCTGGCTTGTTCAACTCAAAAGTGTGGAAGGTGTTGGAATCTTTCATGTAAGCTTCATGGAGGACGTTCATCACTCCTTCGTAATCCGTTTTTGGGTTGTACAGTCGCACAAGGATTTTGCCTGAATTAAAAATAATCCTATATTCTTAGTATGAAGAAATTTTTTTTTAAAAACTGTGAAAGAATTTATGATAAAAAAAACTAACTATCACTGATAAACCTGAAAAGTTTTGAAGGAACCATTTTGTTAAATTTCACTAAACTTTTATGAGATGATCGCGTACTATGGAAACAGACACCTTACAAACTTGCGTCTGACACTGTTTCACTAGCCCTTTATACTTTAATAAAAGAACGAAGCTCTTTATAAAAAAAATAATTTGTATAGGAAATTGCGGAAATTGTAATAAAATCTTTTATGGATTATTAAATTAACCATATTTTAACTGGTGTGGCCCATTATACAATGCTGTTAATCGTAAGTTTCAAAAAAGGGTTTTTATTCAAATAAAACGCGTTGATAAGTCTCTCTACAGACCGACTTATTGGAGCTGTGATTCTTTTGTGGCGAACATAGAATGGGAATAAATTCAATTTTAGCTGCTAACTTCGGAAGTGAAGAATCATGATTTAAAATCGGACCCATGACTGACTTTAAATTTAAAGTTTCAACCCTAATATCTATGATCCCGTTTTGGAGGGATCAAATGAAAAAAGTTATACTTCGTATAGCCCAAAATAGATACAGGCTGATCCTCGAGAATACTCAGCCCAAAAATTTGGCGGCAAGGGATTAACCTTGGAATTAACCGGATTAACTCAGACTATCCTGAGGGTTTAGGATTGGGGATGTTGACACCATTTCTCTTCAGTTCTTCAGACATCGCTTCGTGGACTTTTCGATGTCTTTTCTGTCTGCGGAGGTTCTGCTGGTGATCCTACCATGTTGAGAGAAACATTCTGATGTCCCTGTCACTCCAATCCCTCCAATCTTTCTACATTTTGGGGATTTGCGATAAATGAGACCACTCTGGAACATCATTTCTGGATCACTGATCGGGTAAACTGTTCCCCTCAAGCGTCGCCAAAAATGTTTTGTTAAGACATACCAGATTTCAAGCACAATTTCTCTAATTTTTCACACACATCTTCCTACTCGTGTCTCAACGGAAGTGACGCCATTTTCGTCCTACATAATGGCGTCCACTTCTCTGTGGGAACAGCTGTCACTGCCACCTCGCGGTAACACAACAATACTGAATTTTGAAATTGCATCTCATAGCGACTCAGCTTTTAGGAAATAAGATTTTGGGATGTTCAAGCCCCCCCCCCCCAATTTCAGATCGATTGAAAATAAAAAATTATGCCACAAATAAAAGCATTTATTAGCCTTTGGGTAAGAGCAAAAAAATATAGTTACAAGATTTACATTATGAATTCCTCTCACAGAAACCAATAGAGGAAAATTTACTGAAAATGCAAAAGAAATGTAAATTTTGGATTTTCAATCACTAGACACCTGCTTGATGGGCTTCTGGGCAGTTCCTGGCGCGATCCGCTCTAGGCTAGAGCGGCTCTAGCCTCATATTCGACGCCTTTTCGTGGTGATGGGAGGCGGCGTGGTGGAGGGGCTGCTGTTGGACTCAAGGGATGCAGATCCCCTTGTCCTCTTTACGGCCCTCTTTGGCAGCTCCACTTTCTTATCGGCTGAGGATTCCCTGCTCGGCGTTTTACTGGCCACAGATGACTGATTGGCACTGCTGGGCGGCTTCACCGCCTCCCCGTCCTGTCGCTTCTTGAAGATCAGCGAACTGAACTCATCCGGCAGCGAGAATTCCTTCTGATCGTTGGGGAAGGGTAGTGGCTCCAGTTCATCCAGCGCTTCCAGGTTATACATTGTCTTCAGGTGATTCCAGATGGCCTCAGTGGACACCTCCCGGTTGAGCGCCTTGGACAGCCGGTCAGCGATGCAGGCCATGAAGAAGTACTTGTTAATCCCGACTGGCTTCAATCCGTCCAGAGCGAAGAACAGCTGAATCTCATCCTCTGGACTCCATTCGATCTCCTCACCCTCCGTCTTCTCTACCTTCTCCTTTATCGACATGGTCATCTTGCACGCACGCACACGGGCCGGGCCACACGCCGACCCCACAATTTCACGAGATTCAGGAAGATTTTTCCTGGGAAATCGATTTGTTTTCCTTTTCAAACACTGCTGCCAACAGCAAGCTGTGCTGCAATTGTCAACCCTGTCACCGCGCATGTTTTCGTTTTTCACATCAACATGAATCAACACGCGGGCGCCTTTTCTCCTTGCACCAAGTATTTCGCGAATATCAGTGATGACGGGAAGCTGAAGGTGTGGAATGTTGAGACAACTGATCTGACACACGATTACTCGCCAGGAATAGTGAACAACAGTCCCTGCACTTGCCTCACGTGGATCTCCCTCAAACATGGCCAGGTGAGTCTCCCTCAATTTGGGGCGCTTCTCAGGGGTAGAAAGACAATGTCTTAGACTTTTGGGACTCCTCAGGGGCTCTCCTAATCAAATCCAGTTGATTTAGTTGGGTAAACGGCGGGGAATATTGTTTTCTTGTGGTAAAGTGAGGTTATGTTTGCAGAGTAAGAAATCTCGCCGGTTGTCAGCTTCCGGACAGGACTTTCTCGCTCTGGGGACCACCATGGGTGGCGTTATGATCTTCAGCCTGGCCACTGGGAAGGTGGAGCACACACTGAAGGGCCAAGGACACATGGGAGCCGTCACAGCGATCTGCACCGACTCTTCCGGAACTCTCCTGACCTCCGGAGAGGATTGCAAGGTGATCTCCTGGGATTTGGCTAAAGGAGCTGTCATTGGGGACTTTAGCACTTCAAATGAGCGCCTCACGTGCCTCGGCGTTACGGCTTCCGGGGAGAAAATCATCACTGCCTCCCGGCAGGTGCGTCTTTGGCTGTCCAGCACTCACCAGTGCAAGCAAACCTTCACCGGACACACCTCCACAGTCACTCACTTATCCCTGGTGACAGTTGGGGAGTCAGAGTATGCGATTAGCGCCTCTAAGATGGAGAGAAGTCTCTCAATGTGGAGTCTTGAGGCTTCGAAGAAGAAGGAAGCTGTCGGGACGTTTATCCTGGATGATTTAGTGGTCACGCTGGATGTGACAGCTCATGAATCGGGCCTCCAGATCCTGGCGGCCACGCGAAATGGGGTTCTGCACTGTTTCGAAGAGTCTCTGGAGAAGATTCTGGCCTCTGTGAAACCCCTGAAGGCCAAATGGAGGATTTCTCTGGTCACAGATGATCGGAGAACCGCCGAATGTCTCCCGGTGGTGGCAGCGAAGCTCACGGACGCCATTCTCGTGGCCTACGGAGGCGCTGGATGTCTCAGGTTTGAGAATTTGACGCCCAAGAAGGAGTCACATGAGATCCTCATCCGGGAAGATCCCAGGAAGGTGAAGACGGGCAAGGAGGCTTCTGGGAAGCACGCGGTGGTGGATCACGCGAAGGTGGACTATGTTTTGGGCGGAGAAGCCAAGAGAACGATGAAGATGACGGAGATTCCGATGGAGAAGAGGCTGGAGAATCTGGCGCTGTCCAAGGATCAGGGAGCTGGAACAGTGACGCCGGCCAAGAACATGCACTACCTCATCCAGGCGCTTCACAGTCGAGATCAAAAGTGAGTTTGATTTTTTTTGATTTATTTATCAGAGTTGATCATTTTGAGAGGGCAGAATTTTATAGATTAAAGATTGAGATTAAATGGACTGAATTACTTGCTTAGATAGCGATAAAGGGATAAAGATGAAGGATGAATGAAAAAATATTGAAAATAATGCCAAGAATTGGATGAATTAACCTAACTTTTGTCAAATCCTAACCTCAAATTACAAACTTTTGCCTAAAATTAAGGTAAAACCGGAGTTAAAAAATGTATTATCAATCATTATTTACCTCTTCTAATCGTTTTCTTTCAAACAACAAACAAAAACACTCAATTGAGGCGTGATAGAAAATTTCACTGATTTTTCTTTAATCATTTCGCAAATTCCTTTAATTGCCCGGAAATTTGTTTGGTCAAAAATTAAAAGATGAGCTCTTGTCAGTGGATATTTTCGAAATTTGAATGTCCTAATCAAATTGCAAGATAATTCACAGCAAAAAAAGACTGGAAAAAAGAGAATAGAAAAGATAATTCATGAAAAATAATGCCACAAAATTGCCAGAGAGTGAGATAATTCTCCTCGAATTGTGCTTTTAAATTCTTATTCCTTTATCGCGCAACAACGTTTCGCGCTATCTGCAGAGACCCAAAAACAAAAAGAAAGCGTAATTTTGTCATTTCGCCTTTTTTCTGTTTCTCAAACGATGAGTTATATAAGAAATAGTTGTAATTTCAGTAAAAGACTTGGAATAATTGAAAAAATTGTGAGTCATTTAGAGTTTTTGTGTCTCCTCAGTGTTTTGCAGGATGTTTTGTTGACGAAAGACAAGAATAGCATTCGCACAACTCTCAAATACCTTTCACCGCAGTACATCAAACCGCTGACAACTGAATTGACGCTCTTCATGCAGAAAAAGATCAAACAGTGAGTTTTTAAGCAGTTTTTTAACACATATGGTCATTTTTAACTACTTTGAGCAGGTTTTTCTTCTAAATTTCGAAAGATTAGTCCAGAAAAAGATGTTTTGGGTAAAAAAGAAGCTGAAAAAAAACTTTATCGTTGAGATTCGAACCCGAGCCTCGTCAATGCCAAGGAAATTATTGCTAGGAAGAAACATTTCAAACTTGAAACTCGAGTTCGAATCTCGGTATAAAGGGATTTTTTCTGCCTTGTTTTCTGTCAAATTTCAAGTCAAATTTACTTTTTTGTGGTTAAAAATGAAGATAAAATCGAAATTGACTTCGTTTTTATACGCTAAAAAAGTCCTGATCAAATTTTAGTCTAGCCCGTTTATGCAGCATAAATTTAGTGCGATTAGTATTAAATGTCAATTAAACTGCATTAAAACACTTTTAACCGGCTTAAAATGCATTTTAACGCAACTAAACGCTGTCTAACGCTTTTTAACGGTTTAAAACGTATTTAAACGCTACGTTAAAATACGTTTTACATGTTCAAAATGCGTTTTAACGCAATTGAACACGTTAAAACGCGACTAAACGCCCTTTAACGCTTTTTTATCGGATTAAAATCTATTTTAACGCAAATAAACTACGTTAAAACACGTTTCACCTGTTCAAAATGCGTTTCAACCCACTTAAAACTACGTTGAAATGCTTTTAAATGGATTAAAATGCGTTTAACGCATTCAAACTACGTTAAAATGCGTTAAAACTCGTCTAAACGCCTTCTAATACTTTTTAACGGTTTAAAATGTATTTTAACGCAATTAAACTATTTTAAAATACGTTTTACCTGTGCAAAATGCGTTTCAACGCCTTCAAACTACGTTAAAAAGCGTTAAAACGCGATTTAACACCTTATAACGCTTTTTAACAAAATGAGTTAACGCGATAAAATACGTTAAAACGACTTATATCTCTTTTTAACGGTTTAATTATTGGGAATAATTAATAATTAAACAAGCGGTACTATTTTCGTTGAGTTTTAGACCACTCACCGGCCATATTGGGAACAGAGGGGAAATTTGGATTCAGATAATCCAATTCTAATCGTGAAAACGGATCGGAAAATCTGAATTTGACTCATTTTTTGGAAGAAAATCCGAATTTCTTATAGCGTATAAGCGTATAGTCAATGCCAACTAAATACTGTAAGAAGAAAAGCTGCTAATATTTCAAACATTTACATTGTATTGGCTCGAGTTCGAATCTCTATGAGAAACAATTTTTTCTATTTTGTTTTCTGTCAAAATTATTTTTTTTTTATTGTTAAAATTAAAGATAAAATCGAATTTGAAAGTTGATTGTCGATTGTCATTTCCGTTTGATTTCTTCTGGAAGAGAGAATTAAAAGTTTAAAAAGCTTGACTTAAGTTTTTGATCTTTCTTCTAAACTTTGGCAAATTTTCTCCGACCGAGAAGTCTCTTTTCGGTATAAAGTTTCAAAAATACAAAAATACCAATAAATCTTTCAAGATGGCCTTGTGGCTTGATAGGTGGGGCCGTAAAAATTAAAAGACAAAAAAAAATCTTTCAAGATTTTGAGGTTATAATATCAATAAGAACGCGGGAATGATATTTTATCGTCTGCTACGCCATCTATTATGAAGTAGCTTATAATTTTGTTTTACACTTTCGTTTTTTCTTAAATTTTCTTGGAAATTTTTAAACCTTTGCTCATTTTTTGCCCAAAAAGAAACTTCCTCTAGAAAATATTTTACCCCTGTTTCAGTGTTGAGTGCGCCACAAGTTGGATGCAAGTGCTGATTGAGCTTCATGCTGGCCAGTTGATGGCTATCGGTGCTGAGGATTTACGGGATCAGATGAGACCATTTCTGGGCGTTGTTGAGCATCGAGTTCACAATTTGCAGACACTGACGCGCGTCCGGGGGCGCTTGGATCTCATTTTGTCGCAGATTCGGGGCAAATCGGAGGTGGATCGCGATGAAATCGCCAAGATCAACAAGAATCTGATTGTTCATCAGGATGAGGCGAGCGAATCTGAGTCGGAGATTGGACTTGAGGAGATGAATAATGAGGAGGGATGGGAGGACACGTCGTCCGGAAGTGAGAGCGACGATAGCGAGGAAGTTGAGGGTGATGATGATCAGGAAATGGCGGAGAATGAGGAGATGGAGGTTTCTGATTAGATTCAAGGAGAAGTCTGTAAATTCCATAATAAAACGAAGTTATGAGATTTTTTGGGTTTTTTTTTCATGTTTGATCTATTTTTAGACCAGCGAGGTCGGTTATCGCGCGCGTTTGATTTTTTTAACACTTGAATGAGCAGAAGGCGATTTTGGAGCGTCAAATACGATGAGTTTTGGTTGCGTTCTTTGACAGCGAGTCCTCAAGTTTAGACACCTATCAGATCTCTGTTTCTTGGCTGTGTTAATGGCTCCCGCCATAAACATAACCTCATTTTGCTCCCGCATTTTTCATACAAATGCGTGAAAAACCAAGAAAAATGAGAAATAAGGTGGATGCCGGATTGAACAAGTTTCGTAATAACGCGATTGAACTTTAACCTAAAATTGCTGCAAAATTGTTCAGAAAACATTTTTGGTGGTTAGAAAAGTTTTAATCTGGTTTTTAAACATCTTAAAAAAGTGTTTTTGGCTAATGGAATAATTTAACCGCTTGAAAATGTTCCCAGGATACATTTTAAGCCTCTTTGAAGGAGCTCAGTATTTGATATTGAAAACATAACCTCAATGTCAGCCATTATGGCCGTTATTTAACCCTCAAATTTCATCAAAAATTCATCGATTGTTTCGCAAAATAATAAATTTGAAATATTAGAAACCGCGACTCCTTCTGATCAATAAAGTGTTAATACAGAAAAAAGCCATTTTAATGCTGGATGGCCGAAATTTAAAGTCTGTGGAGGCGATTAGGACATTGTCTGGGCTCTTTTTTTTTGGATCACGAAATCCCACAAATTCAACTGTTAACCTTGTGCCAATGGCGAAGCGCAAAAACGCCGCTCGCCCGCCATATCGCCCGGCTTCGCTTCACATCCCGCACTGATAACCCTTGGGTGAATCTTGATAGTCTCTCTCCCAGCGTCTCTGCTGTGGAGCTATAAAAGTGGCCTCGATCTCAGCGCACGCTTTCAATTTGCTTCCCAGCTCTTTCGATGCTGAACAATTCATTCGCTCCTCTCCAAAATCTTCTATTTTTTAATTCAATTGTGAAAAGACTGTATCTTGTGACTGTTTCGTGACCGTTTTTACCTGACATTGTGATTCTGTGAACACTGTGATCCTGTTTCTGAAGTTTCTGTGCCATTTTGAATGTTTCTGACTGCTCATTCAAGTGCTAATTACGCGATTCACGCCGTGAAGGCTTTCAAGGAACCTGTAGCTGATTTTCTATTCGACATTTGTGCAGGCAAGTTTGAATAATTTAAGATTTTGCTGATTGGGAACATTCTAGAAAAGTAACTTGTGGGAAACTACTGATAAGTTTTCAATGGAAAGCCATTGAATTGTTATCTGGGGGGAGATGAAAGAAATATGGAAGTGCATTAACCGATTAAACCAGTTTGAAGATAATGTATTTAGCAAATGCCGGATTTTTATTTGGTTAAAAAGTGTTAAAAGTTTAAATTTTCTTTAATTTTTGTATTTTTAAAATTGTTTTAACTGTTTAACCCGCCATATTTGTATCAAAATGATTCACGTATATATTTTTTGAGGTTATAACGTCTTAAGAC
>CAKKOB020001834.1:5675-16150 GCA_918844115.2 Phlebotomus perniciosus
TTTGAAAGCTCTTTAAAGATTCTTTACAAAGCTCATTTGAGCCTGCTTTCAAAGTTTATTTTTTTAAAGCTCCTGTTCAATAAAGTTTACTTTCCAAACACTTTAAAAAGCTTTATTTCAATGTTTATTTGAGTTTCCTTTCGAAGCTTTTTTAAGCTTCCTTTCTAAATTGTTAGAAGCTTTATTTTAAAGCTCTTGTTATAGTTAATTTAAACTTCAATTTTTAAGATTTTTGAAATTTCTTACAAAGCAGCCCTTCAAAGGTCTTCAAATTTGGCGAAGTTTTCTTAGGTTTCTCTAAACTTTGCGAAAGTTTCTCAAAAGTTTATGAAAGTTTTTTAAAAGTTTTCTAGTTTTTCAGTTTCCTCGAAACTTTGTGAAGGTTTCTTGGGTTTCTCTAAACTTTGCGAAGGTTTCTCAAAACTTTATGAAAGTTTAACGGAACTTTATGAAGGCTTTTTTAAGTTTCCTTTCAAAGCTTATTTCACCCTGCGAAGATTTTCGTCCTGGGAGCAGTTCAAAGGTCACCTGTAACCGCCAACTTGACAAATATGACTCATTTTAATGAAAATTTTCAAGGAACTTCCTGAAAGTTTTCCCATTTTTCAGGAATTTTGCTTTTTTCATTAATTTAACCATTTTAACACTTAAATTTTAGCTAAAATCAGAACTAAAGGTGATTACCGCTAGATGCGCTCTTCCAAAAAAGATCTTTTATATGTTTTAATCGTTTTAATACACGAATAATGCATTTTAATTCAGTAACCAATTTCTGTTGGTTTGATTCTCAGAATAACAGGAACACTAGTGCAGGGCAGGATGGCAATCTCCGTGATGACTGCAGTCACCAGTTCAGGTGGTGTGAAATCATAGTAGAGATGAAGAGGTGTTAGATAGGGATTCGCTCTCCAATTCTGAAGACTATTCTTCCCTAATTCCACGCCGCGGGGCACAAGATCATCCGGGGAGCCAATTTCGTTGTACACGAAAGCATCCGTCTGCACGCGTTCACTCACTTTGTGCGTCTCACAGCACACCAGCACCGGAACATTGTGGGATTTCGCCAGGAGGGCGATTTGAGCTGTTCCCGCACGGGACATCACATATCCATTGGCCAGGAGGGAGTTGGCACCCACGAGCACCTTCGTCACGTCCTGCATGATGAAAGTCACCGCCGTGATGAGAACGCAAGTGCAATCGATGCCCAGATCCGTGAGCTTCCGCATCAGATGGCGTCCCTCGTGCAGGGGAGCCGCATCGGCGACAATTACGCGGAATTTCTTCCTGCGATTGTGCGCCTCCTTGAAGATTTGCTTCACCAGCGAAGATCCACCGAATGTCAGGATTACATCGCCATCGGCAATTTTCTCCTGCACCGCCCAGGTGATGGCCAAATCAGCCTTCACTAGCTGATCCTTGATGTACGTGTCGATAATCCCAAAGAGAATCATCTTCAACTCAATGTGAGGATCATCTTCCTCCTCACTATCGGGATCTGGCACATGGACAATATCCGTGGGAAGTTGAGTTATCTGCCACTTGAGGAACTTCATAGCGTTGCTCATGGACACAGCCATTGGACGACATTGCTCCAGGTAAGCCATGATGCTGCACACGTAGCTCTCCAGACACCGTGAGAACTCCTTTTCGGGCGGCGTCTTAAATCTCTTGATCACCACCTTCATGATGGTGAGTAGAGCGAAGCATCGCCCATTGGCTCCCGTGATCTCCATCTTGGCGTACTGAGCACCCAATGTCCGAATCGCCTCGTGAATCTCAAAATCTCCACTGACCTTTGGCGGATGCATAAAGTGATCCAGATAGAGATGACTAAACAGCTTCACTCTATGCTTCTGACTTGTCTCAATCCTTGGTGATCTTCTCACTACTGGTGCCACTTTGGGGGCTTCCTTCTTCACCAGTTGACTCTTACTCTCTGGCTTCTCCTTCAACTTCTGCTCCTTAGCCGCTCGCTGAGCCTCCTGAATCGCTCTACGTTCAGCTTTTGTCGTGGCTTTGCTCTTTTGAGTCTCCCCAATACTGAGATTCTCCATTTTGCTCGCCAGATCTGTGTCAGTGTTGCATTTCTGGATCAGTTCCGGTTTCTCAGTAGATTCTGCCTTTTTCATTGACTGCTTAGCCAGCTTCTTGGCTTCTCGCTGAGCCATAACGCTCTCCCTGGAAGGTTTCACATCTCCCTCAACCTTCTCCTTCTCAGCAACCACCGTCACGGGTTTCTCAGTTTTGCCGGCTTTGCCCTTCTTCTCCAGTTTCTTATTCTTCCGCTCCTGCAGAATCTCCTCACGAGTCTTTTCTTTCTCCATCTTCTGCTCAATTGGTTCAATTGGCTCAATCTTCACCGGAGCAGGCTTGTCTGGTGAAGGATCTTTCGGCAACGTGACCTCCTGACTTGTAGACTTTCCCTTGTTCTTCCGGTAACGCTTCCTCTTCTTCTTCTGCTCAGCTCCAGCCTGAAAATGTAAACATGTGTAAGATTTACCCCTGAATATTCTAACCCAACTTTTTCAGATTTTAAGCTAAGATTTTAGTGGCAGAGAAAAATATTGTGAGAATTAGCAAATTTAAGGTATCTACCTTAACATGCTTATCCATTTTGCTGTCTAGAAAAACAATAAATTGTGAAAATTCATAGGAATTTGATGGTGTCTTGTTGGCAATTAGTGCAACACCATTATCATTGAATACTCAAGGAATTCTTTACCTTTCCACTCAGCAAACTCTGTCTTCGGCTTCTGGGTGACTTCCTAGAAGACTAAAGACAACTTTTGCACAAAATAGAGCCCTAATTCTAAGGATATTCGCAAAAAACCAACGATTTTGAGGATGATGAAACCCTGACTGCCAGGGCGGACACGAGAAATACTTCGGGTGAGTACTAAAATACCCGATCAGCTGCGATGCCTAGAAAGGCGGGAAAAGTCACCGATAACCTCACTTTATTGTGATGTTTTGTTTTCATTTTATCATTTTTAGTGGAAAAAGTTTAGTAATTTTGTGAAATAGACCCCCAGTTGTTGTTAAACTGATAAAAGAAGATTCTCTTGCTATGGAAAATAGTAAGTTTTGCCGAAAATCCTTTGGGTAACACCTAAAATTGAGCTCTTTTCCCAGAATTCCTCGCTAAGAAACGCAAAGCACTGCAGGATGGAAATGTCCAGCAGATCGCCACTTCCTGCCACAACCTAGGGAATTTCTACCACGAATCCGGACAGTATGATAAAGCCCTACAAGAGTACAAAACCGAAGCGGAGCAGTGGAAGGATGTGAATCAAATGAAGTATGGAATAGCTCATAGGATGATTGGGGAGATGTTGATGCTCCTCGGAGATGTCGGTAAATCCTTGAAGCATGAGCATCAGTACTTGAAAATTGCCCAGGAGAAGAAGGATAGCATAGAAGTGCAGAGAGCTTATGCCACAATTGGGAGAGCTTACCTGCTGAAGGGACAGAATCTCACTGAGAAGGAGAGCATCATTGAGAGAGAGAAAGCACTCCGGGAAGCTGAAAAAGCCTTCCTGAAGAGTCTCTCGATCTGTCGAGAACTTCCGGGGAAGATCACCAACACCGAATTGCAAGACATGATGGCTAGACTGTATTTAAACTTGAGTGTCACGAAGGAGAACTGCAGTGATGAGATTGAGAAGTCCCTGGAGTACATGACAAAGGCTATAGCCATCTGCAAGAGTCACGATCTATATGAACTCCTTCATCAGTGCTACATGTCCACGGGAATGCTGTACGAGATCAAAAAGAAAGATATGGGTAACTCTTTGAGATACCTCAATCTGGCCCTGGACGTGGCACAGCGTCTGGAAGCGCGAACAGCCAAGATCTGCGAGACTCTCCTGGTGAAGAGTGAGGTCTTGATAAAGTCGGGAGATTATCAGAGCGCTAAGCAGACCCTGCACAGAGCTTACAAGTTGAAAACACCAAATGAGACGGACAGGGAGACAATAGAGCAGAAACTCAAAGTTGTGGCAGCTCTCTGTTATACCGAAGACTCCCTGATCACTGCCCATTCCGCAGATTACCGACGCAAGAAGGACTTGTACGAAAAAATGGGCGACGGTTCGTGTAAACTTGAAAACTTCGACAAGGCCTTGAGTTACTACAAGAAAATGCTAGAGAATGCTGAACTCAGTGGCGACAGTGGAAAGGATCTGATCCCAATCTACGTGAGTCTATATCAAACTCACAGAGACAATCAGAACTACAAGGAAGCACTTGAGTATTCGTGGAAGGAGTACGAATTGTGCAAGGATGAGCCTCGAGAAGCCTTCTTCACGCTCATGAATATCGCCGAATTGTCGGATCTGTCCGAGATGGAGTTCTGGGAGGTGGAGAAAATCTACCAAAGAGCAAGAAGGGAAGCTGAAAAGACTGGCGATAGGAATCTTGAAGCATTGGCCACGGGGAAATTGATATTTCTGCAGAGGAAGCACTGCATGGACACTCTGGCTGAGTTGCTGGAGAAGGAAGCTCAACTCTCAGGTATGAAATTGAAATTTAGACAAGTTTTAGGTTTGTATCTCGGCTAACATCAGGTCTTAGATAAATTTCATTGAGGTGTGTGTCTTCGCTATGAAAAGGCCTATTTATACGAGTTAAAAGCCCTATTCGACAAGTTGATTTATGAAAAAGACATTTTTTTTTTCAAAATAAACTTTCCTTTTATAAATCAGCTCGTCAAAAAATCTATTGACTCGTCTAAACATCGGAATTAAAGGAAATGGTTCTTTTTTGGTTTCTTCTCTGCCAATTTCAGTTTAGTGATATAGAAAATGAGCCGAAAGAAATAGAACCATTTGTCTGCAATGCTTATTCGACTCGTCTAAAAGGTCTGTTCATAGCGGAGACACAAACCCTCTTTTACTGAGTTTCGACTAACTTCAGGTCAGTCAATTCATACTGTTTTTTAAGGCCTCTACCCGAACTTATACCTAAGAAAACTCTCTTAAAAATACATATCAAATTTCTGTGGGGACTGCCCCAGTTTCCCCTAATAGAGGAGATAATTTTAAAAATCACTGCAACTTTCCAGGGCTTGATCTCTCAACTGTTAACGCTGAGGAAGAAGTAGCATGTGATGATGGAAACACTCCCAGCATCGGTGATGACATCTGCCTGGATGATCTGTCGGATTCTGGAAGCGAGGAGGATTGTGAAGTCCCAACTGTTGAACAGAAGCGACCAATTAGACGGAAGGGAATCTCAAATGTTGTAAAGAGGAACAATAAGGGAGAAACTCAACTGCATCAGGCTTGCATCTCGGGGAATTCAACTCTGACGCGGAGACTCTTGGATCAGGGACATCCTGTGAATATAAGAGATCACGCTGGGTGGCTGCCCCTTCACGAGGCGTGCATTCATGGACACAAGGACATTGTGGAGATGTTGTTGGAGAAGAGTTGCGCCACGATTAATGATCGAGGTGGAACTTCCTGTGATGGAATTACTCCCATTCACGATGCATGCTCAAATGGACACTTGGACATCGTGGAGGTGCTCCTGGATAAGGGTGCTAATGCTACTGTGAGGACTGATTTCGGGGATACCCCGCTGGACACATTGAAATCCTGGCGACAGACAACAAAACTGGATGACAATGAAGCCCTGTTCTACGAATCGATAGTTGAGAGGCTTAGCAAATTGCTAGAAAAGGCTGGAATGAATCCTAAGGAATCCAATCCTTCCAATCATCGCGCTTTAGGCGCCCTCCTGGATGAAGACTCCAGTGAAGAATTCCGTATTGAGACTGAAAATTCTCTTTCTCCACCGACTTTTGGAGCATCTACTAAACTCCCCGAAGGATCATCAAAATTGTACAAGAGCGTGATTGATCAGTTGAGGAAGAAACCAAGTGAAGATCCCAAAAATGAACTTGTAGTGCCGAAAAAGAGATCAGCTTACCTAAATGGGGATGAAGTGGGTGATGATTGGCTGGAGGATGATCTCTTGCCGAACAAGAAACGCAGAAAATTCCTCAAGGAATCCCTCTATGTGCCTCCAAATGAGACAAAATCCCCCAAGCCAAGGAAATCAAGGTCGCTAATTCAGGAGAATGAAGATAGAGATATTGGAGAAGTGATTCCCATCGAAAAACCAGAAATTCCTCTCTCAAATAGCAGCAAATCCAGCAGTCAAAGCTCAAAATTATCCAAAAAAGTCACTCAATCATCTCTCCTCGAGGCTGGCTTCTCTCGACAGCCAATTGATATTGATCTTGACTTTCCGCTAAACATTTCTCCGACAAAATCCTCAAGATCATCAACGGGTAAATCATCCTGTGTTCCGGTGATCCTACACAGTATGATTTCCGTGAAAGTGAAGATTGACGATCAGTTGATCGTTGTTCCGGTGAATGCGGCTGAAGTGGCAAGTTTGCAGATCAAATGGTTGGCTGAGCGCGCCTCAAAGAGATATTACAATCTCCATGGACGCCTCCCAGAGATGCTCCTCACGACAACCGATGGAGCAGTGTTTGACGATCAGGATCCAATATCTCTGGTCATTGACAATGATCAGAATCTCGTGCACTCCTTAATCGGCAAGTGGAATGTTCTGTCGCTGGCGGAGAGCTACAAGGATGTGGCTAAGCAGATCGAACATGGTGAGTAGAAATTTTAATAAATCATCGGGAAAATTCAGAAAAATTCTAATTCGGAAATTTTCCAGTGGAAAACCTAAAGATCCTGAGAGCTCTGGAAGTAGCTGAGAGTTCAAATGAGCTGAATCTATCAGATCTGGATCTACCATCGAAGGAGACTCGTGCTCTCTTCAAAGCCATCCAGCATCATGTGAATCTCTCGGCTATTGATCTCTCGAACAATATCATAGAGGACGAGGGATTGGTGTATCTTTGTCAATCTCTGAGCTCCCTCAAGCATCTCACCAGTCTCAATTTGAGCAGTAACTTCCTCACTGAGAATGGACTCTTGCGACTGGCGAATGTCCTTCAGGAGGCCAGGGAAGAGCTTCTGCCAGAGCTCAGGGATCTCTCACTGAGTCACAATCCTCTGGGTAATGGCAGTAGGAAGTACTTGGCTGGGATTTGTGAGAAATTAACCAAATTGCGGCGACTCAATCTCTCAGCCTGTGATCTAACTGACTTGGCGGACTTTAGCTTTGCCTTCCACCAACTCGAGAGCCTCGATCTCAGCTTTAATGTGTTCAAAGAGAGCGATGGGCTGCGCACTGTTTGGCGCACTCTCGATGTGACGAGATTGGAGAGCTTAAGGATGGGATTCTGTATTCAGGGACAGGGATTGGGGAAGTATTTGAGCAATTTCCTCCAATCCGGCTCACCGAAGTATCTCACAGAGCTCCATTTGCAAAATTGTCACCTCATGGATGGAGATATTTGGAATATGCTGAAAGCTCTCGCTGGAAAACAGATGGAAGATATTGATTTGGCACAGAATCCCATCAGCAGTCTCTCCCTCAAGTACTTCCTCACCACGAGTATTCACGTGAAGCGCGTGAGTTTCCTGGGATGTGAGAAAATCCTCAAAAATGTTGATCTCTTGGAGGAACTTCCTCAACACGAGGGAGAATATCACCCGGAAAAGATAATTTTGTACGGAAAAGCCATCGAGGAGGGAGTAGTTGATCATCTACGAAAGGTCTGGACATCCTGCTGGCCAGATAAAGACACCACCGTTGAGAGGCGGTGCAACACAATCTTCCTATCCAGTGCTTGAGAAAGAGACAAGCTTTAGTCTTAGGGAAATGTAAAGGTTCGTTTATTTCAAGCAATAACTTTTTAGAATGATTCTATATGTATAAATCTCTGTATTTGATTCAACATCTCTTTGATCTTCATTCTCCAAATAGGCATTGAGAAGACTTTTTTTCATCTCTTAAATCAGTCTGAAGGCGGGCTAAAAATTGTGTGCGAATTTTCCAAGGAAGAGTTAGAGAGCTTCAATTTACAAAGGTAAGGCTATCGTAAATGTTGGTTAATTCCATGTACAGAGCATTTCTAATCTCCTTTGAAGGTCCAAGTGGTCTATATGGGTCGGCTTCTATGTTGTTCTGTGGCTCAGCGCATTGGTCCAATAGATTCAGCAGAGTCTTGGTGGAGCGCGATGTCACGAGAATTCCAGGTGAATATGTCGATCCTCTAAAAATCTATATATAAAACATTTTATTTTCATCTGTACATAAAGTGAAGTATTGTAAAAAATATATTTTTGAATATTCGTAAGAAAAAGAGGTTGAGTTTCCTTGTTCAAAGTGTTTTAGGAGTTTCTCACTAGATGTCATGATTAGAAAAAGTGTCTTAGATAAACTGAAATTTTTAGAAAATCAAACTCTTTTTATTCATTTTTGCGGTTCAGCTAAAAAATGTTCATACTTTATCACAAGCAATTTGCAGATTATTGTTCATTTGTCGATTTGTGCACTTCTCAATGTTCTTGCTGCATTTGCTGCGGCACGCCTTAAAGCTACATTGAACGTCCTTCCAGCACGTCTTGGCGTCAGAGATGTAGCGATCCATGAATGGTGTAGAGAACACGTGCTCCAGATTCATGTATTTCAATCTATTGTCTGATATGCCGAAGTTGGTTAATTTTATATCACACATTGTTATCATATTATAATCTAATTCCTCAACAAAGTCGAGAATTAAGACGGCTTTCTGTATACGATGTTTCCAATCTGTGGCACTGAATCAGAGATTTTTGTACAGGATTAGTTTGAGCCTATTTAAAAAAAGGAAAATCATTTTTTCTACCTCATAATTTCCAAATGGTTGGCCCCATCAAAGGGTGGGATGTACTCCTCCCCAAAAAAGGGTCCACACGATCCGTAAATCTTGGGAAAGAGCTCTCTACTGTCCCATATCTTCGCCACCATGTAGTCATTGTCATTCACGAGTCTCCACGTGTCCTCCATGAAGCGATGAAAGATGTCAGTGTCGCCAAAGTGAATCCTCAGACTGAGAAACTCCTTCAGCTCTGGCAGTGCCAGAATAGTGTTATACCTGAAGTAGATGGTGCGATTCACAATCCGAATGAACTCCACCTCAGACGGGAAGTGCTCCTGCCCATCACGATCGAGCCACTTGAGTGGATCAATAGTCCTGGGCGCTTCCTTCACTGTAATCCTGCGACTACTCTCGCTACCAATCACGAAGGCAAACTTCCGGTTCTTTGACGCATTCTCCGGACACTGGAAATTTCTGCGCTGAGTGCAAATTTCACTGCACAGAGAGCCACTAAATTCATTTCTGTTGAACTTTTCACACTGAAAAAAAAAAACAGGATGAGTAATCGCGTAATTTATGGAGGCTGGGATTCTCTGGGTGACCACCTAAGAATGCTAACCATTTTAGAGAAAATGAGACTGAAAATTTCTCAGAATTCTTAGTTAGCAAAATGCTAAATGCTTGAAAATAACATTGATTTGTATGAGATTCATGCAAATCAGAAAACAAACTCTTCTATAGTAAAAGGGCTTAAACTTTAATCTCAAGTTTGTAAAGCTTTAAGACTTAGGCCAGGCTTGAACTAAAGGCCATGCTTGATCTTTAGACTTTCCAATAATTTCACGTTTAATTTTTAGATGATTAAAATTTGAAATTTTTGATAAGACTGACTGTAGGGGAGAGTGCTCATCCTTCGGAACGGGGGCAGTATTGTTTTATGAGTTTTTCTTATATATTTTCCCATCAAATTTTCCCATACACTAACACAATGTGTAATAGGTATTGTGCTTTACACATTGTGTTAGTGTATGGGAAAATTTGATGGGAAAATAAATAAGAAAAACTCATAAAACAACACTGCCCCCGTTCCGAAGGATGCGCACTTTTAGAGCTTTAAAAAAGCTCCTAAATAAAGCTTTAAAAAAAACTCTCAAAGTGCTTCTTTAAAGCTCTTTTTTCAGCTTTCTGTTTCTTAAGGTTTTTACTTAATATTATACCTACTTGGAGCTTTTGGAAAAAATTATATAGAAATTTTCAAGCTTTCCTGGAAGCTTTCGGAATTTGTAAACTTCTTAAGAATTGTTAAACTTACGAATGTTTCAACAATTCGTTTAGGAGTTTTAGAAAAGCTTTCGAAGCCTTGTAAAGCTTATTTTTAGAAATTCAACAATTGTGCAAAGCTTTAATCACTTTTTTTCCATCCAGAGAATGTCATGAGCTTTCGTAAGATATTTCTTTGATCCTAAGATTAATTTTTAGAGCTGGGATAAGCATTATTCCAGCTCTTCTGTAATCAGCTCCGAAAATGAAAGTCACCGTAGAGTCCTGAGACTAGGGGCGCTTCACGTTTCAGAGTCCCCACATTCCAAAAATATGTGCGGCAAAAAAAAAATCCGGTCGGCCGGCCCTCCGTCGTTTTGGCCCTTGTAGCAATAAAACGGCAAGAGATATCGACTTGCGGTTTTCGGCAAAGGTCATATATCGACTGAAAGACAGAGGATTATGATGTCAAATCCCACCCCCC
>CAKKOB020001835.1:5450-17619 GCA_918844115.2 Phlebotomus perniciosus
CTTTTCAAGGTTTCTACTCGCCCCAAACCCATCATGTGGGTACTCATTTTAAAGGTCTTTGAATTTCCTACAATCCTAAACTGGTTTAAACCAGTTTTAATCCGGAATTCGCTCTTGATTCTCAACCCCATCATGTGGGTATTCATTGGAAAGGTCTTTGAATTTCCAACAATATTAAACCTATTTCAGCCGGTTTAAACTTAAACCGGGTTTAAACCAGTTTAAAACCGGAAGTTGTTCTCGAGTTTTAACCTCCTCATGCAGGTATTCATTTGAAAGGTCTTTGAATTTTCTACAATCCTAAATCGGTTTAGACTTAATCCGGGTTTAAACCAGTTTAAAGCCGGAAGTTGTTCTCGAGCCTTAACCCTGTCATGTGAATACTCATTTGAAAGGTCTTTGAATTTCCAACATATTTGGACCACTTTTAGATCAGTTCTAAAAAAGTTTGTATAACACTTTTAGACCAGTTCTAAAAATGTTTGTATAACACTTTTAGACCATTTTTTCAAGGTCAAAAGTTTAGAACTATCTTTTCAAGGGGATTAACCGATCAAGTGGGTACTCATTACATTTTCTTTAGTTCATCAAACCCATTCGACAAGAAAACACTAGACTTTATAACCCCACTAACTCCCTCTTTCCTAAACGCAACGTGTCGGGGCACTCCGCCAAGTCTAAACTTGGCATTTCTTTTCAGTTAATCTCCGAATTTTCCGAACCTAGAAAGAGAGCGGATTAGTCTGTGAAGTGGATTGGGATGAATTGTCGGGTCGAATGAAGTGTCGGGGCACTCCGCCAAGTCTAAACTTGGCATTTCTTTTAAATTGGGAAACGGATTTTTTTTTTCCAAAATACATATCTCAAATAAAATATTCAAATACCTGAACTCTTTCAGTGGGTGGTTGACAACGAAATCTACCCATCTTATGGCCATGGCGTGGGCGTTGTAGTCCACGCGCTACAGCAGGAAGCGATTGTGCGGGCGAAGAACAGCCCAAAGGGCACTCAACTGAAGTTGATGTTGCGCCTCACGGGCGGCCAAGTGGCCATCTTCAAGCCCAAATGGTATGAGAAGGACGTCATCTTTCCGGGAGCTGTCTACTCCGGCAAGGATCGTCATACGGCAGAGATTGTGGCTTTCTACCTGGGAGCAATACTCAATTTACGATGGACTCCAATCGCCGTGGGAAGGCGGATTGATTTGAGAGAAGTCTATCGGAGGGCGGATAAGGAGCTCAAGGAGACGATGGAGGTGCGACAAGGCAATCAGTATTGTGTCTTTGGGAAGTGCTTCTACTGCAAGGACACGGAAGCGGTTTGCGGAGAGGAGGACTCGAATGAGTTGGAGGGAGTTATGTTGCTCCTCGTGCCTGGAGGGATCGGGAAGCAACGATCGCCGTGGCAGAGAACATATAAGGAGCACTTGAGAGCTCAATGGGAGGATGATGAGGAGTACTGTGACACAGTCAAGGAGAGAATGACCTTGACGCGTCTTCTTGACTTGATTGATGCTTCCGTGTTTGATTTCCTGATCCAGAACGGCGATCGCCATCATTACGAGACGAGAAACGATCGAGTCCTTCTGATGGATAATGGAAAAGGATTTGGAAATCCAAATGCGGATTTCATCGATATCCTGGCGCCTCTCTATCAATGTTGCATAATAAGGAAGTCCACGTGGCATCGACTGAAACTCTTTTCTGGCGGAAGTCTCACTGAAACTCTGGAAGATCTCACAAAGTACGATCTACTCTATCCAGTTCTGACTGATGAGCACTTTGAGGCGTTGGAAAGGAGACTCCTTCATGTATATAGCACTGTTGAAATGTGTTTGCACAAGCATGGTGAGTCTATTTTCATGTAGGACCATCAATGTTCTTCCTCTGCCAAATATTGTACTTGTTGACTTGAAAGAATAAAGCCAATTTAATTGAGAGAAAAAGATTCAGTGTTTTCTTAATGGAATAAGTTGAATTTCCAGTTGAGATCCAGTAGGATTTCTATTTGAGCTTTGCAGTTGAATTTCCAATGGGAATTCTGTGAAATTTCTATTGGGAATTCAGTTAAATTTTCAAGAAGAATTTAGGCAACTTTCCTGTTAAAATCGTAGTTAAATTTTTATTTGAGTTCCAGTTGAATTTCCATTGGGAATTCCCCTGAATTTCTAAATAGGAGAGAGAGGGGTAGCTTCAAACAGGGGCGCTTTCAAAGATTTCTTTTTTCAGCCAAGTTTTTGGATCACTAAACTACAATGATATTGAAGGGTATATAGGGAAAGTTAGTGCTGTTTACTGTCTTTCCACAAAACTAAATAGAAATCTAAAATTGCTGTTTGAACTGCCCCACTCTTCTCTACTATTAAATAAATCAATATCCACACAATCATAAATAAATGGATACTAATTTGATTCAAACTTCCAATAATATTTTATAAAACTCGCATTAAAGATTTTCTCAAAGTGAAATTTGGAGTTTGTAACTCGATTTGTCTAATCGGCTTTTAACTCCCCAAATTGAGAGTGCAATTAAAACAGAAAATCTATACTCCTGGGGAATCTCAGATGCATATTTCATGGAATATAGGTGCTCCCGGTCGAAGCGTGTGGCCTCAAATGGCGCAATAACAAGTGCTGCAGACACTTGTTGGGGAAAATTCACTTGACTCTCGGGGGTGGAAAATCGATGGTGACCCAAAATAAGGAAGATCAGTGACGGTATATACAGTCTATAGGAGTGAGAAATTGAGCCTCAAGTGGTCGTACATTTTCCTGGGGAAAATATCCGCAAAATATACGTGAATAATAAACTACGTGCTAAGGAGATGCATATGGGAGAGCTTCTATTACCTTCAGGGCAAAGATTCATGAGATTTATCTGGAATTTTATGTTTATCTTTGAACTATTTGGTAAAAATTTATGCTTCGGAAAATCTTGCAACTCATATTTTAAATAAGGAGTCTCTCAGAAACCCTCAATATAATTTGCATTAATTATTATACGGAGAGGTTCATGCGTGAAACTTCATTAACGAAAATCTCCATAATTTCTTTCGCAAGCAATAATAAATGGGATAAATAGGGATAAATTATGAAAATTACAACGTAAAGAGTGCTTACCGCAATAAATCACACGCAAAAGACACTCAACAAGTGTTTTGTGGTATTCAGAATTGTCCAATAGCTGCAGATGTCACGGATGTCCATCTATCAATTTTTTTTTACCCATTTGGAATACTTTTAAAGTCGATCATCGCATTTGCAACGACCCTCCAACGACCCAATTCTGTCCTGTTCGACCTCAAAAAGGGCGACAACGAGAAAGCTTCAACTCGCGCGAAATCGTTTGGGGTTGGGGAGTTGATGTGCTTGAGGGCAAACTTTGAAGTTTCCCCACTGAACTATTTGCCGCTCACCGAAGGGAGAATTAGGCAATTCTCAGTGGTTGCTAATAAGCTTCTTGTGGCTTTCGGGAAGTGAGCTTTTACCTCCTATTAATGCAAAACTCCATTTACATGATGTATTTATAGAGGGGTAAATTTAGTAAATACGTATTGCGCTCCTTCACAAATTTATTGATCCCTTTTATGTATAAGATATTTTAAAATAGAAGTATTTAATTACAGATAGTACTCTAACTAGAGAATAAATGCTACGGAAATCAGTTTGTTCGCAATTTTTCAAATGGATAAAATTAGTCCTACAAAAACACCCACTTGCTTCGCAATAATATACTGCGGGTCTTATCTGGAGTTTCGCTTAATACGAAGACATTATTTATATTTTTCTACCGCACATTTTCCAACCTCCCACTGGAAGATTGCTTTATTAATTCACAAGGAGATTCGTAGAATTTTTTTCCAAACAGATTAAAACAATAAAGTGGAAATATTACACGCCGACATGCGATACTTCTTCATTTAATTTCTCATCCTTTCACACACAACTTGAAAACTTCTAACTCTTTTGCTCAAAATTAATGTAATTATACCCTCTCTGGGCAAAGAAAGAGAAAGGAAAGTTGAGTAAACGCAATGATTGATTTTTCCAACTATATGCACAGACAAAAGAGAATTTAGTTTTCTAAAAAAACTTTTTTTCATAATATGAAAAGATTAAAAACTGTGAGAATTTATAAAATTCCATCTCTGAAAGAAATAATATTTTCCGACTACATATTCCAGCAGATTTCCCATTTATTTCCACACTTATTTTCTCTATCCTTGTGATTTCGTCATAAAGGAAAGTCCTTTTTATACGAGAAGAAAAAAGGTCAAGAGATCATGAAAAAAGTTGCTTTTATTGTTTTGATGCCACTTTGGAGATGAACTTGAAAAGATATCTATTCGAAGATGTGAGTAGCAGAAAGTTTTTTATTCTTTCATTAGCACTCATAAACGGATGGCCTAACCCTTGTTTCTGACCCACTTTCCATCACTCGCAGCAGAAGTTGCTCATTTCGCAATTTCTGAGCGTGTGGCGACTATAAAATAAAATCCCTCACACTTATTGTATCTGATTTTGTGTGTCTGACAGAAAATGTTGGATAATTGAATGAAAAAAACATTTCCTCTTGAGGCACTTTCTGGGATTTTGTCATGACACAGCATTTGGGCTGCCGAGAGCTTGGGTTAAGGCCTCCTCGGCATCCATTTTCGCAAGACGCGACACAGTGAAGAATGTATATAGCAAAAAAATTAAATCTCAAATGAATTTTGTAACTTGGGGAGAAGGAAAAAAATCCAGTGAAATCTTCAACTCAATTACGAGAAGGCTTATGGCCTCGAGCTTCTTTCCTCGCCCAGAATATGTGACGCCAAGCTTTCAGCATTATGACCATCCCGGGTGAATCATTGACCAATTCTCCCGCAGTCTTATCCGCCTCTCGCACAGCAATTGAGCTGGGAGGAAAGTGTGGCCGTGGTGCCGCCCATAAATAAGTAAATGAGTGCGAATGAATGAGTAAATGTTGCTCTTGGGGTTGAGAGATGATTGTCTTGGGAGATGTGTGGCAGATTTTCCATAATCATGGCCCATCCATTTCAATCCACTGTGTGACGGCACTAAAAGCCCGCCAAATAGACGTGCGGCAATTGAGAAATTAGTCGCCGGAGTGGGGGTGGGTGGGAGATTGGAATAATGGATTAAATCTCCTCACATATTTCCATATGATGTGGTGACTGGTTGGGTTATGAAAATTAATTAAATTTCACCCCCAAACCCTGATGGGCGCACAAATGTATTCCTCCAGAAGCTATATATAATATTTTCCAGGCAATTTTCCACCCATGGAGAAGCAATTACAGCTCAGAGGCACGTTTACGGATTTTTCCCGTCGTCGCGAGTCTGCCTCTTTTAATCGTCCGAAAAGAGCTCAATTTCACACACGCAGAGGACGAGGAGGGTAATTTACCAAAAAATACAATATCCAACCGAAAATACCGTGTTTGACTTTTCACTTTACCAGCCCTTTTGACGGCCTCTCCTATCAATTTTCTAATTCTATCGAGCGAAAATGGGGCAGATTAATTATTGTAGTACAATTGATGCTGGTTCAGTTTCCTCTTGTATTTGGGAATTTTCCTCCTAAATTGAGAGAATGTTTAGAGACACCTGAAACAGTCCACGCTGTACAATTTGAAAGCAAGAGTTTTTTCATCCATCTCTCCCAGTATCGCTTAACCTCCGCCCCTCCGCCCCATGAATGGCTCATTGCTTTCAATTGTGGCTGCCTCATTTTAGGGGTTTGAGAAAATTCAATTGCTTCATTATTAATCGGGTGGTTTTTCATTTCCGCCCTATTCCCTAATTTTAACACAATTCCAGCATTTTCAGCTCTTCAATTATGGTGAATTTTTCAAATGCCAAATGAGCTTCCAGAAAACAAACAAACAAAGCCATTAGGTCCACAATTCACATTTGTTCTCTTCAGCTTGTATTAGCTATAAAAGCAATAAATAAAAATTTTCACACCATATAACATCCCATCTTCTGCCAAATCAACAGAACTCTCGCTTTTGCCTCATCAAATTCTCAAAAAGAGAGAGACTTTCCACACCCAGGATATCTTTTAAGGGTGTGTATGAAATAAGAAATTTATGACTTGTTTATTATCCTTCAAAGAAACATCTCACGCTTTTGGATTTTTCTCGAGGTGATTTTCAAGGAGGAAAAAGCTCTCACAGGGAATCAATTGAATTTCCTGGCGCATCAGGAGACATACAATGCAACAAGTCCCTTAGGGTATTCTTCCAGTGTTGCAATCAATCAAAATTCTGCTGATACATCCTGTTTCCTGTTGAGATCCCCACTTCTGTCTCCCGGTGGAGCAATAAAAAAACATGAAAGCAATGAGAGTTTTTTTTGCTGTTTTTCGCACATTCTCACACTTTATGGCTTTTCTCCATTTCCCTGCGTTGAAACTTTGCTTTCCGCTTGAAGGGAGAAATCTCAAAAAAAAGCTCTTTTCTAATGCTATCAGACTTCTAATTTAAATTTGACACTGCTTTATATCCCAAAATGTATTTTTTTCTCACATTGAAGCTTTAAACTTTAAAGCTCCGTGAAAGTTCGAATTGGTGAACAACAATTTTTATCACCTCTCCATTGGCAATATGATGATGGCAATATCTCGACTCTCGAAGCACATCAAAATGGCATTTTGGCGGGATGTGAGAGGGTGAGAAATTGCTGTTTTTTGCCAGACACCCCAAATGATTACATTGAAGAGAGGATATGACAGTGTTTATGTATATTTATTGAATATTCCTCTGGGCCACCCACGCCCAAATGTCGGGTGTAATTTGAATAAATCAAGAAAGTTATTCTCACAGTAGGAGACACTTTTCCCACCCATAAAAGCGTCATTATAAGCTTTTCTATTGGAATTCAAATGCCATTCAATATGGATTGAGTGGAGAATTTCTCGCCTAGCATTTACCGTCTGCCAATATCATCGATATTGGCTTGAGATAATAAAAGAAGTGTGATGGAGACAATTTTATTTGAAAGGCTCTATCGTCTCACTAAATTGAGTTTATGTGTGGGTTTCTGCCATAACTCTTTACAGCCAACGCACTCTCCTAATGTTGCAAGATGAGCTAAAAAAGTTAAGATAGTTGATGTGGAAAATTTGTGGGTGGTATAGGAAGATGATGGGGGGAAAGCAATAATGTATAAATTTCTATATTCTCTGCGGTAATTGAAGTGGAACGATTTGCCAAAAAGGCAAAGTCTTTAAACTTTTGCCAAAAATCACCTGAGGCACTTTTGTAGTTGATAAAATGTTTTCCTACTTGGCAAGTTTTCTTCCTCAATTTGCCACGAAGTGTTGCAGCTAAGCAGTTACCAACGTTGGAATGGTGGAAAACAATTTATTATATAATATGACGCAAAATACAAATGAAATTTTCCGTTACATTTCCCAACAAAACCGTGCGTTTAGCCCAGGGCTTTTTTACTTTCTACAATGAGAGGTTTCGGGGGAAAACACTCTATGGGGCAACTAGCATGAGAAGAGAAACTTTATTGTTTGTTGAAAATTTTACAAATTTAAGAGGTAGTAAAATCCATTTATGTTACACATCTCTAACGGAAGTTAAAAGTTTTCACTACGTTTTTTTATAGACCCCTTGTAGTAGATAGAGTTTCCTAATATTGATTTCTTCCATACAATTCACTTCCTTTTGCTGCTACTTGCTCCCAATGCTACAAATTTTCAACTATTACAAAGATTACAAATTAATAATTTTATTATTTTGTTCAGTTGTAAAAGCTTCTTAGAAGAAATTCTATCAACATCCATCAAATGATGGTATAACTAAGTCTGTTGATTGGCTTTTGGAGAAGCTCTCAGGGAGAAGCACAAAGTTTAAATAAGTTTTTTTTCCTTTTGGTCCTTTCTCCCTTTGCCTTTTGCTGTTGCTCTCAATTTTCCATGAGTTCCAAGAGAGCATCTAAAATAACTCTCCTGGATAGGAAAATTTCTCCCTTTTGCACACACACCCAGAATTATTAATTTGCCCCTGAGAGATGAGAAAATGTTGTATAATGTGAAATATATACAATTAGATAGGAAACATTTAATTAAAACAAACCTCATGGCGTAAGACTCATGCTCTAAATGTAATTTTCTACATTAGCGATAATACAGAGGGTGAAAATTTTGTGGATAATGTGTTGGTGGGAGAAAAAGGAAGAAATCTCAATCAAATGAACCAACCCACACAAACCATATCAAAAACAGGAGCTTCTACCGCCATAAAATCGATAAAGGATGTCGTCCCAGTTTCCTGAATATTTTTCACTAAATATTTCATGGCAGGATGTACGCTTTTTCTGTCTTCCAAGCTCCTTGTAAGAACAAGCAACTACCTCTGAGAAATATTATCTCCGGAATATAAAATTGTTCCCCCCTCCCCTTCCAATACCAATTAAATACATGAAGGTAAATCAATCTTTCAAAGATTAAGATCTAAGATCAAACTATTGCAATTTTCACACAATTTCCTGTCTCCGTTTCTCTGTCGCAAGTGAAAAGTAGAAAAAAATAAGAAACAGAAAATTTGTGCCATTGTGATTCTACCTCATTAAAAGTATTTCGCCAAGAGCTACATCTGCCTCTGTCAACAGAGGAACATGGAGGAGCTTCCATGTAAAATAACAAATCTTAATTATACGGGACTCTTCACTGAGTATTGTGTGCTGTTTGAGAGACATCAACAAAAGCTCAATGGAAAGCTCGACAGGGAGAAGGAGTGATTTTCGACGAGTGTACGGGTGAGTCTTTCTTTTTCTTCATCTTCAATTCAAGCGAGATTTCTCAGACTGTACTCCAATATTAAACATGAATGCAGAGAAAGAAAAAAATGTCAAGAGACACATATCAAACCATCCAAGATATGTTTACGAAAAGAAATTGCCCTCAGAAAGAATATTCTTGTTTTTTTCAAAAAAAGATATATTGCTTTAAGACATCAACCAGTTTCTTTAGAAAATTATGACACTGCATTATTCATGGCTAGCAATTCATATGGATGGAATATTGTGGGCAGAATCCCCCTCCAAAGAAAATCTCTTTTTCATAACAGATCACTCTCTGTTGTGCATGAAAGTCATGGTGGAAAAATCAATTTGTATCAATGTGATATTCTAAAGGATGAGAAATCACCTTGAGGGTGAATAAGAGCTTTCCTCGGAAAAAAATCACCCTCAACGTCCTCTTGAGCAGCAACAAAAAAATACATTTTCAACAAGTGGGTGTACCAGAGACTCCCTTCCATCATTCTCTGCTCAGGAAATTCTATGTAGTTTTAATGCGATAAAATTTATTCATGAAACTCTTCTACATGTTGATGCATATTTATTAAGAAATATTTTGTGTTATTCCGAAATTTGTTGTTTTGTGTAACAAATATATCCACTTATTTTATTTCACTGTCAATATTGAATCGGAGTTTTCGGATTCATATTATGTGTATTTATTAGACACATATAATAGTATTTTATTGTTTACCATCACAATGTGTGAAATTTTCGTCAATTTCTATTTCTATTATCGTTTGTTCAAAACATTTAAGTATAGTAATTTTAGTAATTTTTATTTATAGTAAATTAGTGTAATAAATACACAAAAAATTGCCTAACATTTTGAAGATTCTCTCGGTTCTCTCTTATTCTAATTTAATTCCTTCCTGATCACAAATTATCTCTGCTGTTTTATTCCTTTTTCCTCACAAAGTGTCTTTGAACCGATATATTGAGGCTGGGATAATTGAAATTTAATGATCCATGGCTGTGTTAATTGAATTTACTACAACACGAACATAAATTACCCGATAATTTGATACTGACAGTCAATTTTGAAAGATGACACAGTTTATTGCAAGAATTAATTTCCTCTAAACAGTATTAATTTACCGTGAAATTGCAGCACCTGAGAGATATCCCAATTGATTTAGGCTCTAGTCAAGCAAGACTTATTACTTTTTTTCAAGAGAGAAGTTATCAATTTTCCCAATTTTTTTTATTCAACAAGACGATGCCATTTTTCCAAGACAAAATTCCCTGTAACCACGCGGAGTTGGCTTTTTTGATGTTGTTTGATATGAAAGCCAAGAAATGTTATTGAAAACGCCTCTTGAGGGTTAAAGTTAAAGGGATTGTCATTGAGTGAGAAATTGTACCAGGTGAAAAGCTTATTTATGCTCAAATACTTAGCATGATAGTCCCTCTTGTTTTAGAAGCCCACGCTTGTGTAATATGATAAAACTTGCTCCTCCACTTTGTGGCTGTATCAAATAAAATTGCGAAGCCGATGTGAGCAAGAGCGCTCCCACGTGGCTCGTAAAATGACACAATATTGATTTTGCTCCTGATGTCCTCATCCTGGGTGTGTGATGGGATTAATCTCACCCCGGAAATCTTTGCATCGCAACCACTTTAATGTGGATAAATTGATTTTGGTCTGCGATGCAATTTCATTTCACCCACAAGACTGGCAAAAGCCCTAACACTTCATCGTTTGATTGATTGCATCTTGCATCCAAAATACTCTCATGAGAGATCTCGATAGATTCAATTTATGCTTCCTGTAGAAAAAAAGCTGAGAACAATTTTCTCAAAAAGATTTCACGTCTTTTGGTGAAAGGGAGAGCCCAGAGTGTGTAAATTTTTTGACTATAAGACTATGGGTGGAAAAAGTCATTGGTGTGTAAAATTGGGTGGCTTTGAGGCGCCAATAAACGATGTGGGTCAACTTTGAGCTTCCAGTTTTCCTCGGGATATTACACCGAGAGTCACAAATTTCATCCAATCCGCCCTTGAGGGCCTCCCATCATCGTTTGGCTTCCGTAAAATGGCAAAAATCACGAAAATCTCTCAAGTGTAACGATCAAATTAACAATTTGAGGCTAATATATTTTGTCTCGTGTGTCATATCTGGGAGATCTTCTCATGTATGTGTGCTTTTTGGGTTGTACGGGTTGTATGAGGAAAAGACTGGAAAATGTATAATAGGATGCTCTGTTCAATATTTAAGGATTCTGAGCTTTTTTTCTCAACTCCAACCTCTCACAACATCCCACGAGACATCTTCTAAGGCTTTTGTGGTCACACAAGGGTCGATACTTTAGCCATTCTTCCAACCATTCCCTGTCGATATTCCCAAAACAGAGTTGCAAATAATTTTTTGTGTAGTTATTTTAAGCTTTTTCTATAAAGATTTTTACTTCTAAGATCAAATTGAGAGAACTCAAGTTAAAATACTTTATCTTAAAATCTCAACTATAGTTTTTTACCATCTACTTACCAACTCTGGTTGCCTGTTGGGTTTGGCAGGCATAAAGAGCTCAATGTATCAGTGTTACAGAGCACCGAGGCTACTCAAGAGGAGCTGAAATTGAAAAATATTCTCGACGGATGTGTGGAAACGTGTCCCAAAAGGAAAATATTGCCGTAATTGAGTTTCAAGCACATTCCTCAAGCCGCTTGGACTTTCCCATTGCCTTTCATACTGTGGGTCTCTAAATCCATTGGAAATTAAATTTCTCTCTCTTCCAACCCACATCCCTGGGTGCATCTTGCCAAGTGCAGTGGTTTTATCGAGAAATTGGAAGATTCAATTGACGTCAATTGCCAACATCACACGGAGAATGTCTCAGAAGGAATCAGAAAGAATCCCCTATGGGAAGGATCATTTTCATTCAATTACAAGAGCGAATATAGGGGTAAAGAGGGGGTAGGGTGTTTGAAATCATTTTGCTCATTTTACCTTTTAGCTATATGTTTCTGCTAGAGTCACAGCTTATGATCAGATGAAAATCAAATATGTTCTCATCAGTCTGAATTTTTAAGGGTGATTTACTGAACGCTTTTAACTGGTTAGAAAAAAAATGGTCGATCAAAATTAACATTTCAGGCCGACCGTTCAGCTGGGCGTCCGTAATAGAACGAGTAGACACATCGACAAGCAGTTCCATGTAAACGTTATCAACAGGATAAAATTGTCTCTAAGATGTATTTTGATCTAATGAACTATGTTAACTGAATTATATCAGATGAATTAACCTTATTTTAATTTAAATACGAGAATTTATTCATTGTGAGTTCGTCATAAAAGATTCACGGTTTTACGTAAGAGATTTTTCTCACACTTTGTCTTATCTGCGTGG
>CAKKOB020001837.1:5988-17591 GCA_918844115.2 Phlebotomus perniciosus
AGTAAAGGAAAGTAAGGAAAGATGGAAGATCGCTTAGAAATTATTATCGGCTGCGACTTCTTAGGATTAAGTAATAACCCATTGGAGGAAGACCAGTGCTCAACTTTTGACAAGTTTTCGTTCATAAGACGAAAAGCAGAGGAAGAATTGGAGGGATCATCCGCATATAAGTGATACGAACAACCGCGCAGGACAGTGGGAAGATCATTTATAAATATTGAGAAGAGGGGACCAAGTATTGAGCCTTGGCCAATGCCTTTAACTAAAGATGCAGGGGGAGACGTTTTGTCTCCAAATTTAACAATTTGAGAACAATCCTGAAAGTTATCATAAGTATATTTATCCAATTATTGTCTTATTTAGCACTCCATTCACATAATCCAAAATATCCATTGCAATCTCGCACAGCCAAAGAATGAGCGTGGGAACTGAATTAAAAGTCGCAAAGCTTATTCCGTATAATTACGGATAGATTATTGGATTATATATATACTTCCGGATTTTCTCGTTTGTCGCCTTGTCTAAAAATGGCAAAGTCGATTTTGAGAAATATCTCTGGGTGTTTTCATTGTTTTCCTTCCACCCGCAACTTCGATGGCGCCCCCGCGGAGCATTCGTCAGGTGAAAGAAAGGGGGCAATGGATGTGCCGGGGCGAGAAAGTTGTCTAACGAGAAAAGTTCGCTCTCCGTAGCAAAAGTATTATTTTCAGATTTTCCTTAGTGTGTCGCCAAGTTGCAACGGATGCTGGATGGAAAGGATTTGAGTGGGTGGAGGAGTCTCTCAGAAACATTCAGTAGAGGTGAAATTCTTACTTTTCCGATATCTATGGTAATTCGAAGGACCAGAAATCACACAGAAATGCATTGAAAAGTCATCATGTGAAAGTCGGAAATGGCCTAATGTACATATATGTATAGAGTGAAATGTTTTTCTTCCATTTTGCAACAAAACACCTCTCTCAAAGAGTCCCACTGGGGGGGAGGGGTGAAAGAAAATATATATACTTTTACGAATAAATTATCAATTTGAGACACAACCGCAGTGTTGCAAGTGGGGTGGCGGCAAGAACAGAGTCATTGGGCGGAAATCTCAGTGAAGAAACACTCCACAACTCCCAGACTATACGCCATGTGCAATGTCTTAACATTTATTATGCAAATAAAATAAATTAACGGAATAAAACAGGAAATGGAGATGGCGTCACAGAAGCTCTCTCTCCTTACAGTGAGGAGGATGCAAAAGTTCTCACCCTCCCACGGGACGTCTTTCATTTCTTCGTCTGTGAAGTTCTCTTTCTGGGAAATCCTTCTGGGCTTGGGAAACATCGCCGAGGCGGCGGTTGGCGCAAACAATGGCAATGACTGCGATTATTGTGTAGCCATTCTGCATAATCCGTGTGATGGGCCAGGTCAGATAAGGAAGGTTTGTGTGCTCGGTGTATTATAGTGTTATGTGGCCCTCTTTCCACGTCTTCCGATCTTCTTGTTGCGAACACACAGTACATGGAGGGGTAGTTCAGTAGTTTATTTAAATGAAGTAATTTCTCTATAGAGGCTCCCAATAGTCTTTCTAGGTCTAGAATATTGAAGAAGTCCATATCCAAGCCTCTTTGGAACTTTAGGAGGCTGAACACATTTGCTTTAGAGTTTCTTTTGATGTTGGATTTATTAAAAACGGTTAGTACTTTTGTACTACAGCGCCCCCTATATCAAATATGTAGTACGAAAGTCTTACAGATTCAGGTCAAAAAAAATCTTGAAATTCCAAAATACCCAGATTTATGAATATCGTCCGTGAAATTTGTGGAACTTAGAATAGAGAAAATATTCCCTAAAAAGGAGACATTTCGCCACCTTTGGACAGACAGACATATAGTCTCTCACTCGGATGGCCACCTCTCGTGTGGTCTCCGTGTGGGCCGGAGGACAGTGAGAGGAAGGATTAGCAGGAGCACGAGCAACAAGAGTATCACAGCCACAAAGGCTATGTGCTCTAAATTGCCTTATAGTAGGATGGAAAGAGGAGAAAATGGGCGAAATGGCCAATTGCTTTGATGGACTGATGATAAAAACCAACTGTGTGTCTCGGCAATAAATACCACAATATAGGACATCCTCACCCCCCACACTCTCTATATACAAGAGGTGAAAAATGGCTCAAAGGATTGTCCCTCTCTTTCTCTGATGTTTTTTTTGAGATTTATTTTTCGTCACTGTAAAAGCTTTTTGCACAAATTGAATTCTCAAGATCCCAATGTCGCTGCCATTTGTCAATCTCATTAACTGTGGAGTCGAGAAATTGATGATAACAAATATGTACATGTGGAATTTCTTTGAATGAAACACAAACATTTATCACACTTGCACTTGCTTTTTGTACTTTTGAGAGATATTTATCTAATCCATTCGTCAACTGGAGCTGTTGCATTTGAGCAAACGGTGTTCATCCGGTAACAAATGATGTTTAACTTGAGGTTTGATCCACAAAAGTTGACAATATAATATAATATATCTGTGCTGTACGCACCACTGTCGTCCCTGAACTTTTAACCCTTTGAGGACCGTGGGGTCATATATGACCCATAGAGAAATCAATTTTTTTCCAATATTTCTTATTGTTTGATTTTTCTCACATGTACATTTTTGAATACTAGAAAGATGTGCCATTCAGGGAAAAATATTGTTTGATTTCCCGAATTTCCCTGGAAAATTATATTTAGGTTCAAAAATTGAGAATTTTCAAAATTTTGCTTGCAAAAACATATCGGTATTTTTTGGCCACTCACAATTTTTTTACCCAAAATTGCTCTGGAGTCGTTGAATAGACTATCTTCTGATAATAATTTGCCAAAAAAGAAAAGTTAATAATGCTGGAGTTTTCCAGGAAACTCGTCTATATCTCATGGGTCAAATATGACCCAAATGTCGCTAAGGATGTCAAAAAGTGATGAAATGTCATTTGTTTACTTTCTGGCAACGAGTGTTATTCTGCAGTTTCTGTGTCTTTTGTCTGTGCGACGGAAAATTCCGTAAATCTACGAGATCTTATTTTAGTCTCAATAAGGAATAATATCACTGATCCACTCTTCGATGGCTCACAACGCCGCGGTCCTCAAAGGGTTAAAAACATTTTTCCATCAAGACCAGAATATTCTTAACAGCTTTTAAAAGCTGCGAGCGTTTTAAACTATTAGAAGTAAGAACTTGGAGGAGCTGGGATACCGAATTATTTTTTGATGATTTCAAATTCAAAACTGCTTCTTCTGGTTCTATTGAGAGTTCTTGGTGTGATGGAGTTAAAAATCTACCACTGCCCCAAAAATCAAAGAACTCTAACTTTTATATTGGTCTTGAAAGACGATTTTGTCCCAATAAGCTTTCCGAGCTTTTCCGACACAATTGCATTGGGACTCTGGGTGAGCGTTTTCCACCCCCCCTCACCCCATATGAAAGTTAAATGTAATTTCATGAAAAATGCGGTGCAGTGAATTGAGGTGTGTCGGATGGGAAGTTGAAGATGAAAAGGACGGAAACTCATAATATAAAATTGAATTTGGTAAATGGAGTGTATAAGAAGACATTCCTTGTTCAATTTTCCAGTGATGTTTCCGGTCCAGGCATGATTAGAGATCCTTAATCCCTTGGCGCAATGTCGCTAAAGTGTTGAAGTCGGAAATCGTTAGTGTCATATGCGCTTCGCTCGTCACTCCCTGAAGAACAAAGACACTTTCTGCGGGCAAAACAGAAGACTCTCTTTATACCCAGTGAGATTTCTAGCGCTTGGCAGCAAATTGGATGGAACATTTAATGAAAATCTTAGTCCGTTGAGGCGGGAAATATTGTGGTGCTACGGTAAAGTGAGGCAAATTTGCTTGAAGATGACTCACGATGACAAGAGACGAGCGTGCGAGGAATTTTCTCAACTGCAGCTGAAATTGTCGTGTAATGCAATTAACGTCAAAGACAATCCTTTTCAAGCTTCGTGTCTTCTTTTACAACACCTTCATCATATTCCCTTTGTTGCCACTCTGGGCGCTTTTTTATCCACCCCCCAACGATGGATGAAGTGGTATTATTGCCAAGAGACGGATTTTTTTTTAGCGCTGAGGGAAATTGCTAAATTTTTCTCATTAGATGAAAGCGATGGGAAAGAATATTGAGAAGAATTAAGTGGTGTTGAAAGAGGGATTAAATGAATTTTCGATACATCAAAGGGATGCTGACGAAAGAACAGCAATGGAGTGGTTCCAAGAGAACCTTAAGTAACTCACTCGAGAGATGATTTTCCCAATGGGTATCAACCCTATCGAATCGATTTAATCAATTCTCTGTGTTTTATTCGTTGCCATTTTAGATAATTAATAATTATATCGATAATTTGATAAACACTTCGAATACTTGCTTGAGTCAATGGCCTGGACGATTCAAAGATTATTTATCCATGGCTAATACTCATGGAAAATATATACAAAACAAATTTTTAGGGTAGGTAGGTACTCTGAAACCCATAACAACGACTTTTCATTGCTTTTACAAGGCATCTCCATCCCCAATGTTTTACCAGGAAAGCCTTGACTTTGGTATTCTGTATAATTAATTGAAAGTTAAAGAGACCAAATACATCCTATCCCAATGTGGAAAATATTTCCTACATTGCACAGAATTTTCCTCCACACAGCATTGAATCTTTTCATCCCTGTTGGATGTTATTGAATACTTTTTCTGCTTTCAAATAAACTTTTACCCATCGATACTTTAGAGTGAATTGCACTCTGTGTAACATTCTGTGTCCACATGAAGGTGGGTGGGAGTGAGAGACTTCTTCATCTGGGGAGTGCATATGAAGGTTTAAAACTTAGTTATGTGTGTGTGCTTCTTGTGTGACTCAATTTTGGCAATCTTGCGGTATTGTTTGAGCAGCAAACGGAAATATCTTTGCCAAGAGCTCAACAAGCAAAGCCACAAGAACTTTATTAAATATTAATAAGTTCTGTGTGTGCTTTTAATTTATGATTGATTTTGCGTTATTCTGCAAACTTTTTGTTGCACATTAAGATGTTGGTGTTAATGGATATTAATCAATTGGCAAATGTTAGAATTTATCCACATCACGACTTTACTAGAATTCAGACTGACAGACTCTTTGCAGGTTGACTATTGGGGAAACCTTTCTCCCAGCAAAGAGAGAGTAAATAAGATTGCACCTCATGCCAGCTGGAGCATCCCCAGGAGCCAACCGAAACGTGTATGACAAGCGCACGAATGCCGATGATACCACATTTGCCGGGGCAAAAAAAACTCCTCCGTGGAGTGACTGTGATTCCTCAGGAGAACTGGGCGGAGGGAGGAGGTTCGTCTGGTGCCAGAAATGGGATTTGTGGGTCGTGGCAAAAAAGGGAGCCAAAGAAGAATGTTGGATGCTCGAGCTATCGCTCATCAGGCGAAGGAAAGAAGGAGAGAGTGTAACTCAATTTGATGATTTCAGCACAATTTCGAGTAGAAACTTTGCTGTTTTCCCAATTTTCCCTCCATCCAACGGTGAAAATTCTCCCTCACTCACGACGGATTCCCTCTCCCCAGTATTTGTTCGCTTAAATTGTAAATTAATTTGGGAATGCTACTTTTAGCTCACGACCCCAACGTCAAACTTGGATGTTTTTGCACGCAGAACAAGTCTCAATTTCTCAACATTGCTTGCACGTAATTGAGATATTTGTGGCGCGATCAAAGATTGAAATTCGATCTTTTTGACCTCACGTTCTTTAGGCAGAGTTAAAAGAAAATGTGTTTAAGGCTTCTTTATATAATTGAGAAAACTATAAAAGAAATAAAAACTCAAGATCTAAAGGTATTTCTTGAAAAGGAAAAGTAATTTATAAAGTTTCAGGATTTTGAACCAAAACAGTGTGAACAGTGCGAATTTTCATTCAAGTTCAATAAGAAACTATCTCCGTAATTTTTTACAAGGCGCAATAAGAACAATATCATCACACATATTTTTGTCACATTTTGCAATTTAACTTCGCCATTTGGTAAATTAAATTTCGCATTCATTGTAATAACACACGAAATATTTGAATTATATGACTCAAATATTTATCTTTTATCCCACATTTTCCTCATGCTTCACTCCTATTTCAATTATTATTTAGCTGGAGAAAATTTCATTTGCAGAATTCCTCACCATCTCTCTGACCATATAAACCTCATGTTCTACCCCATCCATCAGATATATGAATATGGAAATTCCTCGCACATGGAAATATCGCGGAATATAAAATTTTACAGTCCCTCAGAGAGAGAGATTAGACAAAAAAAGGTTGAGAGTTTCACTGCTGTTTCACTTCACACAATTATGGAGATAAATAAATAAATAAAAGAATAACAGAGAAAGAGTTAATAAAATAACTTTGGGAAAAGGATACGATTCCCCTAAATTAGATTTCAAAAGTATATAAGTATAGAGTAATTAATTTGTCTCTTCTACCCGCATTGGTTCATCAATCACATGGAAATTGAATATTTCCCTCGAAGATTTCTTTTGGTTCGGGAGCAGAAAATCAATATTATTTATATGAAATTTTTCTAAGGTGGAAGGGAAAGAAAATCTCACGCCACACTCATTATCGCTGTCATTGTCATCAATCAAAGAAAATGAGCAGATAACCAGACACACATCTTTCGCAAATAAATTACTTTTATTGCTCTCGGAGAGGGTGGCGGGTGGGGAATGACAATTTGCAGAAAACAAAAGGATAACAGCTCTTCTATATCATGTAACTCATAGTCAAACTTTTACCCTCACCCCAATTAATTACAATATGTATATATACAGTGTAATTCACTTAGGATCAACCTATCAAGGGAGAGATATTATGTCTAGAAGTGGCGTATACAATTCAATAGAAATGCACGAATGTATTTGGAAGAGAAAGTTACGAGATTTTGAAAAACTTTGAAGAGCTTTTTAAATTCATATTGCCTTAGTATTTTTATAAAGCTCTTCTTGTTAAGTTCCTTTTATAGCTTTCCTAAATCATTTGGACCATATAATATCTCCCTAGTTATTAATTTTTTATTTTTTATTCACGAACTTACGAGGATAGGTATGTACCTAACATTGCAAAATTGGAGATGATTGAAAATCCTTGCACATCCTCACACTTTGAAAATATTCCGAAATATTCTCCTTAAATGAGAGTTAGAAGAACTCCTTTAACATATAGGTAAATGATAATAAAGAGCCTTTTCATTATTATTTTTTCCACTTTTGCTTCCACCCACTTTCTTTTTTTCGCAATTATTCTCAGTGTCAGAAAACACATAGAAGAATCGTGATGGGAAGAAAGGAAAGTAAATTGACTGGAGGGTGTGAGTTGTGTTCCTATTACTCTTTTATATTTTGCTTTTGGTGCTACTTCATCATTTTTTTCCTTTCCCTTTTTGCTCAGAAGGTTTTGCCTCCTTTCTCTCTATATTTGCTCTATATATGTGTGTTATAAACGAGCTATTAAAAATAAATGACTTCTCTATTGATGTTTCTCAGCTCACAAAACCACCCAGCATGTTCTTTTCCATTTGACCGCATTAGTTGTAGCATTACATACAATAAATTATGCTAATTCTGCTGACTAATAAAATAATATACATTCGTCTAATAGGGAGGGATAGGTCGAAATTTGGGATTTTCAATAAAATTCCCTAACGACTGACTTGGCTTTGCCTATATGTGAGTAACTTTTTAATAAATGTAGGTAGGTATAGGTATATTTCAACTCAATTAACTCATTCGTTCATTTGGAACACAAATTACTTCATCTATTATATTAAAAAAAAAACTTATTAAATAAATTATGAGTAGGTATTGCATAATTTTAAAAAATGTGTATTTTACGTATTAAGCGAAATTTTATCGTTTATTATGATTGGAAACAATCAAAACATGTATAAAATTTATATTTTATGAATTTGAACAGTTTAAACTTCTGAAATCTTTGAAACAAAAACACATGCAATTTTAAAAAATCCAAATTATTATGATTTTTAAATATATTTTGAGATTTTTTAATTAGTTTCCTGTCTTTACAAGAGCAAAAAACTTTAAAATATAATTTTACGAGGCGCTTTGCGCCTCGCCCTGCGGGGCTTCTTGTCGTGGCGAAGCGCTTCGCGCTCCGCGGCTTTTTAATTTCATGTAGTTTATTAGATTAAACAGAATTTGTTGGGAAATTTATTAGAATTCAAAATTATTGAAAGTTAAAAATTCTTGTTAATGCCCTTTGTTATTGATTTGTATGAGATTCTTGAGAAAGAACTGAAAACCGACTCCCCTATAGTGCAGGAATATAGGGCACCTCACTCTGAACAACTCTGCCATACATCTTGACCCGCTAGCGCTCATTCTTAATAGTGAAAAGTCGAAAATGTCCGAAAAATGGGTTACTTAGTATGAAGTTGGGTATCCCCTATAGTATAGGTTTACAGGGGATCTCTCCATGACCAAACTCATCATACATTGTAATCCGTTTGCGCTTCATCTTAAGTATTGCAAATGTAGAAATTGTCGAAAAAAGTGTTAAATTTGTAGGGGAGCCATACTATAGGAAGGGAGGGGGGTATCCCCTATAATCTACGGTTATAGGGTACCCTACCCTCACCAACCCCACCATACATTATGACCCGCTAGCGTTTCATCTTAGTAGTAAAAAAGTCGAAATTGTCTGAAAAATAGGGGAATTTGTATGGGAGCCATACTATAGGAAGAGACGGGAATGTCCCCTACAGCATAGGGTTATAAGGGACCCTACCTTGACCAACCCCACCATACATCGCCACCTGATAGCACTTTGTCTTAGTAGTGAAAAACTCGAAAATGTCGATAAAAGTGGTAAATTTGGATGGGGGGGTACCAAAAGGGGGAGATGTCATATAGCCTAAAACCCGACCTGAGGTACCTTCAGTACCCGTACCAAAAATCAGCCCGATCTGTCCAGCGGTTTAGCCGTGATGCCGTGACGAACACACACACACACACACACACACACATTTTGGAGAGGGGTATTTTCGGACTCCTGAGGTCACGTCCGGTTGAGATATGATGGTTTGGGGGTGATCTGGCCAATTCACATAGCACTTTGTACTTTATATATAGATAAAATGTTTAAGAAATAACAATAAAAACTGAGAAAAAAACACTTATAGTCGGTAAAGTGAAATTCAAAGGTAAAATCTTTATAAACACTTAAAAACCTCAGAAAAACTTAGTCGTAAAATTTTAGAAAAAAAAATAGAAAACCTAAACGAAATATTACTCTCAAAAAATTATCTTTGGTACCTACACAAAAATATCATTACTAATTCATGTATTTTTGTGATAAACAGAATTAGATAGAATTAGTGAAATAATCCAGTAAAAAATACGCTTAGCCAAATTATTCACGTCAAGGGAGGATTCGTGGGTTTGCGAAAATCAGTGGAAATCCCAGTATAATCCGGCAAATTATTCCCATGACACTGACTTCAAAGACCATTGAGGGATTTCAGAAGCTCTTACCTTTTTCTATCACTTATAGAATATCCAATAAAGAAGAGATGTTTAACTTTGGAAAACTCCTAGAAAGTCCTTTTTCCCACTCTTTGAGTTTTACTTCACCGTTTTGCAATTTTTTTCCGCACTACACCAACATTGGCTTTCACAAATGATTGACTTATTTTATTTATTTAATTCTCAGTATTTTTTATTTAGGATAATTTCTCTGATCGAGATTTATCATCTCCACGACGAGAGGAATCAATTCATGCCAATCACATCTGCTGGGAGGAAGAGATTCCGGAGACATTTTTCATTTTGGAAACTTTTGTATAATATAAGTATAAATATTCACAATTTTTGGCACGACACAAGAGAGAAGAAAAAAAACTCACACGGATGGCCTGAGGATGGATGGGAAATTCTGTCTCTCAGATCCTTCTCGAGGAAATGTTTTGTGATCCGTTCACTTGCTAATATATTCGAGAGCTTTCAGGATGTATGAGGGTGAAAAAAATGAATGATTCGAGGGTGAGGAGAGACGGAAAAAGGGAAGTGTCAAAAATGTTATTGGGACAGAGATTTTCCCGCTCTCTCAATGGATTTTTCCCTTATTTTCCGGGGCACAATAACCCAAAACTCTCCGGATGGAGCAGAAGAACCACCCTCTCTAGTCACGTCACTCGAGTCTTAGGAGATCTCTTTAGGAGGCAACACTTGTCGGAGACACCAGCAGTAGCAGAAATCATCAATTCTATCGGTAGACAATAAATTCACGCGTCATCCACAGAGTGGCCACGCAACACGCAGCGTCTGGGCAAATCTTCCGGCCGACGAAGCGCACGGTAGCGTGATACGGAGGCGACTGAAGCTCGCACTCCCGGTTATTTACTCTTGGTTTGGAACTGGAGTCCTTGCGCATGTGTCTGGCCATTTAGCACTTGTCTGCCTCCCCACAGAAATGCCGCCAGTGGCGCGGCCACGGAGGCAAAAGCTGAGTGGAGAGGAAAGATGCCTCACCACCCACAACAGGTAGTCCTCGCTGACCGCCAGTAGCGTGAAATGTCCAGAATTATTTTACATTTTCCAGTTTAACGCGGGGTTATATCGATCCAAAAGGATTTAAACCCCATCAGGTGAAAAAATATTTTGGTGGTTAATCAGGCGAAGAGTTTAGGAAGGTCACTTTGGAAGTTTTTGGTGAACTTTTAGGGTTCCCTGCTGAGTTTGGGGGTGAAAAATCGCGTCGTGAAGAAACTGTTTAATGGGTTTCATGAGTATTTTTTCACGACGCGATCCTTCGCCTCCACAGTCTGCAGCTGAAACTGAACTCGATCCCATTCTGAATTCACGAAAAATGAATCGCAGCTAGGTAAGTCGGCCTACATCATATTTCGCGTTTGCGAAAACCTTTCCAAATCAGTCATCAGATTTATTAAATTCGGTTGAGAATTGCCGGATTGACAGATGTTTGAACATCTCTTCATAAAAACCGTTAAAATTCAAAATTAATCTATTGTTAAGTGGGTAAGCTAACAGTGGAATTCTGCTAGTTTCCGCTTAACAACTGAAAAAATAACATTGCTTCCTTGAAATTCTGCTAAATATCTCGGGAAAATTGTTGAAAATCTACTAAATACCACAAAATTTAACAAAATTCCATCAAATTGTGCCAAATATCTTAAATTACAACCCATTACAACCTTTTCTGGGGTATTCAAATAAATATTTAGCAGAACTGGTAACCCAATTGGCAATTTTTAGGGGAACCCCCATTTTATTCGGCAAATTTTCTTTCTGACATAACCTCAATTATCTTTAGGCGAATTTTCACTCTTTTCCTCCCTAAATCCCCTTGAAACATCGAATGGGGGTCCCAGGAAGCTCCAAAGAACAGTTTCAGAGAGCTTAAGTGAAGAAAATAAAAATTTTCTGTGGGAAGTTGCGGTCAGATGGTGGTTTTTAAAGTGAAAAGACGGCGGTTGACCTTTTTTGAATCTCCTCTATTCAGTTCACATACAACGTTTCGGAGGTATTTTCCTCCTTCCTCAGGTATGGATCAAATTTGGGGGGA
>CAKKOB020001838.1:0-17586 GCA_918844115.2 Phlebotomus perniciosus
CTGGCGGCTGGAGGGAATGAGAATCAACAGCTCTCTGGCCTGGTGGCCGTCTTCCATGAATCCCGGAATATGGTGACCATCGATGGCTGAAACAGAGGTATGTTTCATCTTTGCTTCCAAATGGCGGGAAATAATAAATAACATTTACAAGGTTTACAATATGTTTATTATTACAATTTGATACGTAGAAAAAAAAGTAAAGTGTAAAGAATTCTGATACGAGAAAAGTTGAAAATGGAAAATATTACGGTTTTCTCTCTGAAATTTGGATTGAAATCGAAAACCAGTGACTTGAAGTTGACTGTAAGTGGGTTTGCGTCCCGGGTTATTATATAGGATTTATTGATTGTACTAAAATGTCTATCCAATTGGAATAGTCCTACAATTCAATTTTGTTCTTTGAAAATAACCGAAAGTGTAAGATAAATTGCTTTATTCAATTCCTCGAAAAGGCCTATTCATAGCGAAGCGACCAGCGTTAGTTAGTGAAGGCTTTTTCTTAGCTAAGACACAAATCATCTTTCGTCAGTTCTAAATTTAGGGTGTAAATTGAGGGTGTGTGTCTCGGCTATAAAGAGGATTTTACTGATATTAGTCAATTCAATTTGACTCTTCGGCGAATCGAATTATGGAAAGAGATCTTTTATATTTTTGGCTAATTTTTGACAAAATTCTGTTTATTGTGCTGATACAGAGAGAGCTGAGAGATTTATGTCAAGGCAAGGCAACTGACAATTTCGCTTGGTCCCATTTTCCCGCTAATTTCTTTTTCAAATAACCTCAATCGTATTTGGGGTAAATTTTCAACCATTTTCACATAAAATCCAACAGAAATTCACTCAAACGAGCAATGGGAGGCCAACAAAGCCTAATTTTTGCCTAAGTGCGCCGCCAAATGTCAATTCGGCTAACATCTCCTTTTTGACACTTGACAGGCTTGACAGCGATATCGCGAAAAACAGTTTTTGCTTATTTTTTGTGGAAAATCTATTTTATGCAACCTGTAGTGGTTAGAAAACACAATGGGGTGCCCAAAGAAGTGATTTTCATGAAAATCCAACTAAATAACACAAAAGTTTGTCCATTTTGAGTGCGACTTCACGGTATCGGGATTTTTGCGTAAAAAAGTGACATTTTCCCTACCAAAGCGCCAACTGAGATTGTTTATTGGGCATTTTTGGGCTCTTTTGTGAAAATGAGTGAAAATTCGCCCCAAATATGATTGAGGTTATTTTAGCTTTGCCAAAAATGGCGGAAAATCTACTGGCAAGCCAGCCAAGAACTGGCATGGCGTCAAATCCATATATTTGAATAGACTTAAAGGTCTTTTATTAGCTAAGACACAAACCTTTTTTCATCTGTACTAAATTTATCAAAACTTGCAGATATTCAGCAATATTAGATTTCACATGAAAATCCCTTACCATTTCTGACTGATTCCAGTTGTTCGCGAGAGAAATGAATAATTCTCTCCCAAATTATCTTATCTTATCGCGTGTTTTCCAAAAAGTGATAAATCGGATAAATCTTAATCAAAATCATAGTAGAAAACGAGTAAAATTTCCCATTTCCGCTGTTTGTTTCATCCGTGTTTCACCTCCGTTTCGATTATTATCAGTGGGGGAAACCGTTCAACAGAGCCGGCCTTTTCACTAGACGGTCGCACCATCTGGTGGTGAATGAAGGCAATAGGAGTGGTGAACTGTTGTCATCTGTCAGTGAATAAGGAGCGCAAAAAGGGCAAAATTCGCAATATATCCAGCAAATCCCCGCAAAATTGATGCGTGGGGCGATGCTGATGGTGCCACAGTAGCCACCAGTGGTGTCGGTTGTGCTGGAAAGTGCGTGACTTGGCGTGAAAATGCAGGTGAAAATTGCAATCGCCATCTGCTGAAGCCATTGCCACCCTATTTGATTGCGTGTGGCAAAATGTCCTCGGTGGACATACAAATCGTGAGTGGGGCGAATCTGGAGAAGATAGAGAACTTCCTCAATGACTCCACCTACCGGGAGACGATTGAGTATAGCGCCAATTTCAATACACGCCTGTGCATTGAGAGGAGGCTGCGGTTGCCCTTCCTGGATCCACAGACGGGCGTCGCGCAGAACCACTGCTCGCTGTACATGAGCCGGCGGCAGCGGATGCCCGGCTTCCGGGAGGGGCAGATCTACACGTATCCGGCGACACGGTGGCGCAAGAGCCGCCGCCAGTACTTGGCCAAGATGTTCCGGCCATTTGGGGGTCTGCGGCGCATGGATTGCGCCGCCCCGGCGCCCCCACCGGACGCCGATAGCGACTTCAATGGGACGCTGCTGGAGGAGTCATCGAGTCTGGGCGGGGCGGACACCAGCGACAGCAAGGACAGTCAGAATCTGAAGGAGGAGCTGCCCAAGGACTGGTTCTACGATGATATGGACATGAATGACCTGGATCAGCTGGATGAGCCCAAGAGTCCGGACGATGAGTACGACTATGATCCCCGGTATGGGAACAAGAAGAGGAAAAAGCGCGCCAAGCCCGGCCGGAAGCCCATGACCGCTCTGCATCCGGATGCGCCGCGCAAGGGCCGCCCGCCGGGCGGTGGGGTGGCGGGCGGCGCACGTGGCCGTGGGCGACGCAAGAACCTGGCACCGGTGGCCACGCTGGGCACGGGGAGTGGCGCCACGAGTGGCGGTCGGCTGGTGGAGATGCCGAGTCCGCCCACCATCGAGCCGCCGTCGTTCGAGTCGGCGGCCGCCGCTGTCGCCACGACGCCGCGCGACACCAGCAGCCCCAACAGCGAACTCAGAAGCTATCGGAAGTACCTGTAGGAGACGGAGACCACACAACCCGGCAAGCCAACAACGTCACAAAAAAAGAGCAGTTCGCGCGACCTCCTTGTACATATCCTTTGATTCTCTATTTAATTCTTAAAAACGACGGGACGCACGTCTCGACGGATCATCACAAGGACAACCAATGGTTTGACCCCCCCACTCCCCTCCCCCATGTGCTCCCACAATTTACTCTCCCCCCTTTATCGTACTTTGCATTAGAACTATTGTGAGACATTTTATTGAAAAAAAAAAAAACTATTTATCGGGGTCCACGCAGTGAATACAACAATCAATTGGGATTATTTATTGATTAGTAAAAAAAATGGAACATTTTAAATTGAATGTGAGATTTGACTTTTTCCACATTAAAATTCTTTCTCCCGGAGGGAATTGAAAAAAAAAATATATGAAATTCGCTAATTTTGCAGACTTGCAGTTGAAACCAAAATGTAGTGAATTATGTAAGGAGTTTGGTAAAAAAAAAATTACAAAACAAGGTAATAATAAATACAAAATATTTGGATTCTAGGGGCGTTGTTTGTCTTCGGGGAATAATTATGCAGCTGCTGGTGATCCACCTGCAATTCCTTGTGATGGGCAGAGATGGAACACTGCGAATTTGAAGAGTGATCCAATTGATCACAGTTTCAAGGTGGATGAAAAGAGTCACAGGTGTCAGAAGTCATTTTAACCCTTCATTAATGAGATTCTGGGAGCTCTAAAAATAGGTAAATATTAAAAAAAAAAACATTTTACTGAAAGTCGGTATTTGGTCTGAGTTTAGAAATGGTTGATCGTCGTAATCAAAATATACGAATTTTGAAATTTGGTGGTTTTACAAAGTTCTAATGTTCAAACGAGTTGTAGCACTTGGCCATTTGTAATCTGAGATCTCTCTTCATTTGATAAGATTGCATATCGACATCGACTGAAGAAAACGGTAAAACGCTTCGTTTATTAGTTTGAAACTCGTTGTTAAAAGTTTAAAAAACTTATGATTCTTTTTTATCTTTTTTATTCACTTGCCACTTGCCATCGTCTCATAAGTTCGGGAGTTAAAATTTTAAAACGTCGATCGATCGAAATCGTCATAAAATCGATCGATTCTAAAATATCGATAGCTTTGAAATCAAATCGATTAAAAATTTTCCGACTGGATCGATTGGAGATTTACGACCCGATATTTTGGGATTAAGATTATCAGGAACACCTGTTTTATATTGTTCGTTTTGTTTTCTAAATAAGGAGCAAAAATGAGTGACAAGGATGATAAGTGAGTATTTAATTAATATAAGATGCCTAATATTCATATTTGTGGGTATATTTTAATAATATTCTATAAAACTTTCAGAAGTGCCTCCTGCAGATCAGGAGGACAAATTGAGGCTAGAAATTCATTTTAATAATCGATTTTAATCGATATATCTGTCTCGATATATCGCTCTTCCGATTGGAGTTCACTTCCGATCGATCGGAAGAACTCGGAGATTTCCGTCCGCGATCGATCGATGTTTCAAAAATTCAAGAAGAATTCAAGTTGGAAAGATTATCGGTTGATTCTAACAAGGGACAAGATCTTCATGTGAATTGAAAACTTTCTATAAATTCTTTTGTTTTTCATTTGCGAAAATGAAAATTTTTATAGCAAAAATGCATATTTTGCTCAAAACTTTTTAGGATCTTAAAAATTGTCCTCGCGGTTATTATTAATTCATCAAATACCTACTTGCCTTTTATAATGTCTTATAAGTTATGGTCCTAGCGATCCTAGCATTTCAGAGCCTGTCATAATTCTCCGCTATTACCTACCTGATTTTCAGTTTTCTTTCTGCAAGCTATGAACGTCGCGTTCGGTCAAACATCACAAAGAGAAGAAACTTTAAACGCTGTTAAGTCGACTTTAGTAAAACCTTGCGATTATAAACACCATTTCGTTCGCTTTCTTATCACAAACTTTATTTCTTCTTTTAAAAATTCCTCTATAATAGTTGTTTTTTAAATTAGAAAGAAAAAGACATGTGGTGCGAAAAAGACACTTTCACTGCAGCTCCTTCACTGCTCAAAGTTTTCTTCTCGACATTTGCGCCTTTTGTTAGAAAAATTGTGTGATAAAAATGATTTTGGCGTCGATTCATCTCATAACAAACTTCGTTCATTTGTCGTAATAACAAAGGGTATATAAATTGTGAAAAAGGCACCAAAGTTTCACATTCCTTAGCAAAATGCCTACATTTTTTTCTCTCTTTTAAATATAAATACTTCTCTAACGATAAAATTGGCTTATATGTCGATATAGAAAGGAGGCAAAAAATCCGTTTATATATAATTTAATAATACAATTTTGATGATTACGTTTTTCAAAGCTACGATTTTCCTTATTAATACGAAAAAATTCATTAAGAAATCTCATTTCCACGATTTCCACTCAAAAGCATTCACACATTTTTTTCTCTTAAGGAAAAGAAATTTACTTAATCCTTCCACTCGGTATATTTCATTTTCTTTTTTTAGTTACTACAAGTATTAAATTAAAAACCAGAAATTTAACTTCTACAGAAAAAACTCTCTTCAAAAATTCATTCTTTGATTTTTTGCCACATCTCTTCTTTTATTTACTGGGGCAAAGTGATATATTCTCTCTCTCAGAAAATCTGATATCTCGCGTGATGGCAAAATTCGTGAAAAATTAAGAAAAAAAATCGGGAAAAAATCAACAGTTTCGTTGTTTTGGCGCTCTCCTTCCAAGTGTCGCTAGTGGTCATGACAGATGTCACTTTTAAATTGATGGCCCGTTTTGCGTCAACTGAGGCGTCACTGACTTTTCCACCCCATTTTTTGGAAAAATGTGAAGCTATGTGGGTGTATAATTGAATATAATCTACAACTTGTCGGCCTGTCATTCGGTTTTGTGCTCTAATTCATCCATTTGTGCTCCTACATGGCAGAAAAACGATCGTTTTCCTGCATTTTGACTGAGATTGCGATGTTTTTTTATAGGTTATGTTTAAGTACAGATTCTTGGACGCGTGCTTTGAGTGCTGTTTTTTTCCCTATGGGGCGACCTTGACGCATATTCAGTGACTTATAGACCCTGACCACCATCCCTGAGGCACATTTTCCCCGATTTATTTGTTATTTCTCTCTCTTTTTATACATGAATTTCGCGTTTTCACAGTGGATTTTCCCGCCATCTTGCGCACGGCTAACAGGTTATTCGCTGGTCCAGACTCAATGTCTTGCGGGATGTTGGACTGTGATGGCGACAGGTGGACACTGACAGTCCAGCACATGCCAGACACGTGATGACTGAGCATCGCGCTGAGCAATCCTCAGTTGTGGTTTCCTCCTTCGACGACACATCGATCACCTCCTGATTGTCAAGCTGGAACTTCTTCACGAGCGCCTTGACACTTGGCGGCGAATCCGGTGGCGCCTTTCGGCTGACTTTGGGCGTCGTGGGGGCGTCCGGGAATAGCGTTGCCTGCTGGTGGTGACTGAGTATTAGGATCTTAGACTCGAGCTCTGTCTTGTTGGTGGCACACGCGACATTCTCCTTATCACTGGTGGAGTCATCAGACTCCTCGGCAGCGGCGACATCTTCGGCGGGATCACTCAAGTATCGACTCGGCGCCGGCTCCTTCAGCCACTTGTGCTCCAAACACTCAGCCGCACTCATCCTGTCGCTCGCCTTCACCCTCAGGGCGCTCCGGATGAAGTCAATCGCTTCAGCGGAAACGCCCTCAAACAACTCCTCGGGGAAGGTGAGTGAACACTGTGATATGTTTAGGAAGGTCTCCTGTTTCGTGTCACCACCAAAGGGGGAGCAACCCGTGAGCAGGACGTATGCCAACACACCCACCGACCAGATGTCCGTCTCCAGGCACAGCGGTTCGTACTGAAGCACCTCAGGGGCGACGTAGTCAGGCGTTCCCAAGATCTCACGGATCTTTCCGCCCTCCTCCACCACCCGCGATATCCCAAAGTCACACAGCTTCAGACCATCTGGAGCAGAAAAGGAAAACAAATCAGGATTACTGGTTGTTCGAGTTTCGTCGTCTTGGAAGAATTGGGCTGTTTTTGTATAGGCCTATTTTAAAAGTATGGGGGGGGGGGTGTCTTCTTTTTAATGGTCTTGTGATTCTCCCCAAACGTAATGGATTTGTATGTTAAGCTTGTTCCTAATCGAGTCGGATTAAGAAGACTTCGAAGTTAGAAGTCTTCAATACTTCGAAGTTCAAAGACGTTAAGACTTCCAAGTTAGAAGTCGCCAAGACTTCCAAGTTAGAGGTCTTCAAGGCTTCCAAGTTCGAAGTCGTCAATACTTTCAAGTTCGAAGACGTTAAGACTTCGAAATTTGAAGTCGTCAAGACTTCGAAGTTAGAAGTCGGCAAGACTACGAGATTCGAAGTCGAAGCTTCAAGTGTCTGAGATCGACTACGAGTTCGGACAATAGCGTCAGGATGGAGGTGACAGAAAGGATCGCAGCGGAAAATAGGTGTTGCCTCGCACTTGCGACAGTCTTCCGTTTCAGAAACGCCTCATGATCATCAAAGATCACAATATATAGAAACGTGGTGAGGTCCATTGTCACCTACGGGCTAGAAGTAGTACCAATGACCCAAGCTGAGGAGCTAGCGCTACTGATCTTTGATAGGCGTATTCTAAGAGGGATCTACGGTTCCATAGTGGACCCGATGATTGGGGAGTTCAGAATAAGAATGAACCATGAACTGAATCTGAGGCCCTGTACTTTAAAGGTAAGTAAGTAATCAAGAATAAAGCTTTTGAAAAAAGTAAGACAAAAAATCAAGAAAAATGTGAGAAAATTTAAGAAATTTGCAATTTGAACAGTATTTCGACTACTTTTCTAGGTGGTCTGCGTGTTCATTGTAGTTTCCTCCTAAATAGGAGATTGTGACGACAGGCTTTCAACCTTTCTCACCGAAAAACTAATGATTGCTAAAACATCGGGAAGGGTCGGGAAGGGAGAGGACACTCGGAATGACCCTCCCCGCTTCAGTATTCATCCTCGCTTAACTAAAAATTGAGTGGGGTGATCTTGAGGCGTGGAGGGTCGTTCGGGGTGTCCTGGATCCGCGACCCCTGCGGGGATAAGGGGGAGAAAATGAATGAATGAATGAAGTAATCAAGTAGGACCAAGACATTGGTAAGTGCAAGGATCAAAACGGGACGAGACGTGATGATTTGGAAGAAGGTAAGTCACGAGGAATGGAAGGGATGCTAAAAGCGTATTTAGTTTTAGCTATACTTGGCTAAATGCCTAAAATTATTTGGTGGGTATTAGGAGTTCAGAACATCGCCGTATCGGCCGTATCGCCAATTTCAAAGTCACATTTGAAAGTGTGGGCCTGGCAATTCTGATGATTCGAAATGGGGAAAAATTAAAAAAAAAATCAATTTCATTCAAGGGCTTAGATTGCTGTTGTAATGCTTCCATGTGCATAAAGTTATACTTCAGCTGAAAAGTATTTCCCATTTGTCGCATATAAACGGCAATCACTTTGAAAGTAGGACTAGGTACATTGAGTTGTTAATAGATCAGAAGAAATTCATCAAAATATTCTTAGCTAGATTCCTTACCTTCCACATTTTCTCCGCATAGCAAGATATTCTGTGGCTTCAAGTCCAGATGGGCTATGCATTTCTTATGCAGATACTGCAGGGCTCGCATGATTTCACGCATACACGTTCTCGCCTGGCACTCTGTCAGCTCACCCACATTGTCCAGAATTGCCTGCAATTCACCTCCAGTCGCTCTGAAACACAAAGTCAGCACATTGTAATTCACTTTTTTTTAAGATCTGGATAGGAAATCTTCATGCGTTGTGCGTTTCCGCCACGAAAAATGAATCCCAATTTGGTGTTTTCGTTAAAGATCTTTTGGTTTTATGTAAGGCCCGTTGTGGCATAGTTTTTATGCAATACACAAGTGATTGAGATTTTAAAAATTAACTTGTGAAAAACAGTTTTTTTTTAAATTATCACAATTGATTGAGTTTTTCAAAATGTGAAAAACACAAGTGCGTGAAAAATTATATTGCTGCAAAATTTTTCAGACATAAAAGCATTGTTAATCGTTGACATTTTGCCAGTGAATTTTTGGCAAAAAATCTTTATTTTAGTGTTAGTTGTTCTGCCAAACAATAATGAGATCTTTTATCATCTTTCAATTGTTCAATTGCCAGAGAATTTCAATTCAACAGAAATGGTTTAACACTTCATTTTCGTTTCTGAGCTGTTCTAAGACAAAATTTTGGTGCTTGAAAAATTATTTTACAACGTTAATTGCAATATAAACCGTCCTAAACTTTTTTGAAAAGTATTTTTTTAAGTATCTGTCAAATAGAGCGAAGAAAAAGGCATAGAAATAATAAAAAATCGTAATTGCTCTCCGAAAATAGATCGGAGTAAATTTTGATTGTGCAAAATTCGGAAAACCTGCAGATTTCATATGGTAACCCATTGACTATTGAAGGCTATTTTCAAGCTTTTTATTTGAATTTGATCGCAATCGAATTCTTTGGTGGCAAATTCAAATTTGAATCATATTCAGAAAATATAATACTCCTTTTATTATCAAATTTTTTAATCAGTATTTTGAACTCTCCGTTAAAACACCAATAGGTCGTCATCCAATTTTGTAATCCGTTATGGCATGCAACATAATAAGTAATTGTGCAATTACCACCATGCAATTCATAATTGTGAATTCAAACTGATAAATATTTAAAGAGCGTGAAGTGCGTAAACACTTGAAATACGGAACTGTAATCCAATCACATTATGGAAACGTCCATCGCACAATTGTTTATGATTTTATGAAATCAAACATAGAACATTTTCAAGTTGAATCAATACCGGTTTTATAACAACATTTAATTGATTCATTAGAGTCAAATTTATTGTCAAAAGTCGAGAACAAAAAACTCATTATGGCACGTGTTGTAGAATATCATCAAAATATGAATATTTTGAGACTGAATTTGTTAATCAGGAAACATGATATTCTTCATCGAGATATGGACTTTTTTATCAAAGAAAAAAAAAAAGAAGAGATTCTATTGCATTAAATGTTTTTAGAGGGGAATCACGAAGTCGTCACGTTACGATTTCATCGGATTATGCAACTGTTATCAGCTACCGGGGAGCCGAACGTTGCTCGTGAGATTAGAAATTTCGCCTGCCAAAGTGCGCTGAAAAAGATCTCTATATACAAAAATGAGGTGCGAGAGAGTTGTCAAGAGTTGACACGCTTGTGCGAATGGGACGGTGATCAAATGAGAATTTTCAAATTAAGCTGTCTCGATCGTGAGAAGGTTCACTATTGCGAAAACAAACCATAGATCATGCATTACTTCACGCCAAATTACCAAATGATTTAGTAACGAAAAATCTTTTTTTCGAGATGAACTTCGTGGTTATTTTCATGACTTTAATTGATCGTCTTCTGAGCCAATTCTTTCAATTTTTTTTTGCTACTTTCCTTTATGCAATCTTAGGTATGATTTGTACTTACAGTTCGAGTATAAGCGCTGTTTCCGACCTTGTCTCATGGACGCTGTGCAACCTAACAATGTGTTCTGAATCTGAGCAGAGCATCAGGACAGCAATCTCATGGCAGATATCTTTCGCCCAGCACTGAGCACGACGCCTGCGTCGTATGAATTTGGCTGCAAAACTCACGCCTGTCTTCTTATGGACAGCCTTCCTAACTGCTGCAAATTTCCCTCTGCAAAGAAAAAGACAGTCGCACAATTAGACCAAATGCAGAATTTTATGTCCACCTGAACAATTGGGAGATAAATTACAATAAAAATTACTTTATAAATCGCTCATTTTTTATTGTGCTTGACTCGGTTTTTTCTGTGTTAAGCAACGCAACGATAAAGACAATTATGGCCAGACTCTCCATCCATGAGCAACTTTGTGGGCGTCTCTCATAGAGCGCCTCAGAAAGTTGACTTTTTTTGCAACATATACACCAGCCAGCCCGCAGAGTGTATAAAGTCCCATAAAATATCTGTGTTCAAGTATCAATTCAAGTCACCCATTACATTCATTCAATGACGATGGAGATGATGGAGCAGCCCAAGAAAAACCAACAACACACCGAATCATATGATCAAGTGCGACATCTGAAAAGCTTGTCTTGATTTCTCATCATCATCATTTTTAGTTTATATCCAATGCGATATCATGCGCGATGATCAATGTTCCAATTTCTTCGATAGACATACAATGACTATAAAAAGTCTCATTGCACGAAAATGGAGAAAAAGTCCAACGCAAAAGCCACTTTTCCCTATATTTACTTTTCCTTTTTTTTACGTTACTCCTCTCATCCATCATTAAATATATCTTCATAGAGGTGATGCTGTATTTTTCCCTTTTTCTCTATATATATTATACGTTGTGCTATTCTCAAGTTGCACTCATTAGTTGCAAAAAGTCTCAAACATTAGAGTTGAGAAACCAAAGATTTCAGTTTGGATTAAAATATGTGGTCAACTGGCAAGCTAGTTGACGATGAGAATTCCCAAATTTTGTCGTGAAAATGAATGACGAACACCCAAAATGCATTTGCTCTATCCATTTTTAGTTTTTTGAACAATTTCCTTTCGTTTTTCAATCATTTTTATGAGAATCTTCGCAACAAAAAATGGCTAGAAGGGCTAGAAACTGCTAGAATAAAGTGAGGTTAAGGTGAGGATTCCTACCTCGATTGAAGTGGAAATTCTCCCAAAATATGATGATTACCAAAATATTGCTTTTTGTGTTGATTTTATTGTGAAAAATCGAATGAAATGAAGGAAAAGAGAAAATTTGATAGGTGTCATCATCAACTGGCATACCAGATGATCATGATCATCTTTTGGCGTATACATACATGTTCATCTTAAAATTACCCAAAAAAACCGAGAACTCCAGTGTGATCAGCACGTTTATGGAAAAAATGAAGAGCTTTCATCACTTTTGGGGCGAGTTTAGGGGGGGGGGAGGTCCCTGAAAACCTTAGTTTCTATCTGTAACCGTGTGTCTTCTATGGAAGGTAATAGCAGACGGAATGTCATCTGCTTTTAAAAAATAACCCTAATTTAGCCAAAAACGGAAGCTAAATTAGAAAATCTTGACGACAATCTACAAAAAGTCGTAATTTGGTATAAAGGCCTGAATTTTGTCCTAAAAAAATGCATAATTTCGCCTAATCTAACTTAAATCTATCAAAACATCAACTCTCTTCTTATGCATCATTGCTGGTGCGTCTTGGCAAAAAGAAGGCAGAGGACTTTCAAGAGCGAGAGAAGACCCTTTGCGTGCTGAAAATTGCAATTTTCTTCAATGAGATAGCAAAAGAGCGATAAGAGACAGAAAAAGGCCACAATCTCATTTTTTTTCTCCTTCCTCACATACACACACACACATAATTTTATTCCCAGCATAAGAGAGAACATGAAACATTCCATGAATGAAGATTTTGAGTGCGCGAGAAATCTTTTTGGGAGATCATTCATGAATTTAATTCTGTGTGACAGTCGCCCGCACCCACTCAATTGGTTAATCCCATATTGGCTCAGCCTCCCCCTCGCGAGCGCGCCTCTTCAATCGCCGAAAGATGGACAATCATCTGAGAGAATCGGGAGTGGTGACTTGGAGCATAGATTGTGACTATTGATTAATGCCCTCAATTCTCCTCATGTATTTCACAAAAGATTTTTCGCGCTGAGAAATTCATATCATCCGCCAATGGCCAAAAGAATGGGAAGTCCGTTAGAAAAATCTTCATCTTCATTGAATCTTCTTCTCTTTTTTCTTCGCTCTCTCTGGACAATAAATTTAATTTGCACAGAATCATCAAGCCCCAGTGCCGAAAATCAATAATTTCCTCTCTCTCTCTCTTTATCTTTCCTCCACTTCCTAACATGATGTTCAATAGGCATGTTAAATGGAATTGGTGAGATGAACTTGTTTGATCTCTAAGCCATATATTTTGGCAGAAAAGGAGTACAAGAGACTGTTGAGTGCAAAAAACCTTTCTTCCTCAACATCTCAACATGGAGTTCTTGTGTAAATTGACTGCAAAATAAACATCAAGTTTACCTTCTTCATCACCCGCACAAATTCCTTGAACTATGTGGTTGTGTGTGGCTTGTGTGGAGAATTCAATGACTCGCGCGTGTTGAATATGATTGTGGATTTCAACGACAATCCATTTTTGGATATCAACACGGAATTAGTATCGAAATTTTCATCTGAACATCTCTCCATATTCTGGTATGAATGGTAATCATTTGGCAACGGTGAATAAAAAAAGCCATATTTTCCCATAAAAGATGCATCTAACAACATTTAACATCGATATCCTATTTTGCCATTACAAGCTTTCAGAACTCGAAGTGGAACGTCAAGAGAAGAAATCGTTTTGTAGAAATCCGGTAAGAAATTGAATTTCAAACTTAGAAAACTAGTTTGACAGTGACAATTGGATGACAGCTGTCAATATGAATTCAAAAAACGCTTAGGTTCAACTGTCTGTGAAGAATCCAAAAATCCTTAAAAGGGTTTTAGAAAGAGAAAATCTTTACCAATTTATTAAAAAACTCAAAATTTTGGGTCCAAGAAAACTAGTTTGACATTGACAGCTGTCAAAAACAAGTTCAAAAACTTACAGTTGAAACCATCCCGCAAAGTCTCAAACCAATGGCTTTTGCATCCTAGAAATTATTGTCAAGCCAGAGAAATTAAGCAAAAAGATGGAAGAAAAGACACAAGAAAGCATTTAAGTGAAAACCTGCAGCTGCTGCTCCCATGGACCTTTTTGAGAGAAGATCATTTGTAATATTAGAAATTGAAAAATTACACGATATCATCGAGAGTCGCCATTAGAAGAACCCAACGATGCCAGACATGGGTAGACTTTGTCTCTCACAACATTTTATATGAATATTAATTTTTCGCTATTGTAAGAAGAGGAAAAGTCCGAGCAATCCAGAAAGACGGCGACATCGACGACAAAACTAATAGAGCCACATTAGTTTGTTGGCTTGGCAATAAAGGCACAACATCCTCAATGGCCAGAAATGGTTCTGTTGTGCATTGAGGCACAGCAGCACAAGCACCATCAGCCAGAGTGCAAAGGTTAAAGTGGAAGACGTGAATGGTCACAGAGAAAGAAGGCGGTCAACTTGGTTGTCTCTCTAATACATTTCCTCAAATATATCATCCACCACATTAATATTCCTCCTGCCAATTTAGTCCAGCCTCTCTCTTTTTCCCATGGACACACTTCCATCATAGCACCGTGGATGTAGAACACGCGGGTAGCATGCAAAGTTCTTTGTTTGTGGACTCTGAATCGAACACGGTTCGATCTAAATGCCATTTTCGCATCAAATTCATCATACATTGGTGGACTTTCCTTGCAGCATTTTATCGATATCTCTTACGCTTTCTTCATTCAAGGCATTTTCTCAAGCATCAGCAACGCAAAAAAGATGTATTTTGGCAAATATGCGATTTCGAATTAACACAAAACATCACAATGCTTTCTGGAGAAACATTAAAATTTAAACATTTGATGCTTCTTTTTTGGGAATCCATTGGGGAAAGTCTTTTTTTTTCGCTCTCTTGACTCATTCGGAAAGAAATAAAAATATTTCGAGTGAATCTGTCTGCGAAGAACATTAAATTTTTAATTGTTGGGCTTAACATGGGCAGAATTCTAGGAAACTATTATATTTTAGGGGTTCCAGCAAAGGTTGTGAGAAAATAAAAGTTGAACCAAGGAGGGAATATCTGCAGAATATATTCGTGTGGAAAATTTTTATTTTTTTTTTCGAAGATTATTTTACAAACATTTTTGAATCTTTTCGAATGGTTTTTAGAGCTGAGATTCCCTGATCTCTGGATAATGATAAAGCACTGGATGATTCGATCTAATCCAGTTCCAAATGGATTTGGATTTGATTTAATCAGTCTCATTTACTCCAACAATTTTCAGAGCGCGCGAAAAGAAATTAGGAGTAGCTTTTGTCGTCTAATCTAACCTCACTTTTTGCTTTTTTGATTGCAAAAGTTACAAAACAAATTATCCAAAACTTATATGAGCCTTTTTCAAAATCCCAGCTCTAAAATTGCAGGCACGAAAAGGATAGAATCTAGACTCCATTTACAAAATATCATCTAGAACTTGAGAACAATGTTTCTAACCTCACAAAAAAAAACTTTCCGCTAAAATTTAAATTCAATTTTAAACACTACGATGTAAAACAACAAGATTAGGATCAGCTTTTTGATCCTTCTGTTCTCGAACTCTTTTAAAAGGTTTATTTTGTTTTAAATTATCACAATAAAATTCCACGAGATATTTGCCTCTTGGCCTTGGTTGAAATTGAATCTCGAGAATAAAATTTGATCTTCTTGACTTAGTCGATAATGGCATCTCTTTCGGCAATATTTGATAACAACAGTAAATCACTAGAGATTTGCCAAGATATCTTGTCTGAGCATATTAATTAAATTTAATCCTTGCGTTCTTGCAATGACCTCATCCTCAATTTGATAAGCAACGATCTTGAACCTCAATGCAATCCCGCCTGATTTAATAAGCATAACAACAACTTATGCTTAAAACCAATTAGTAAAGTTTTTAAGACTTGTAAAGTTGCCGGATGCATTTCGTCTTGTGAACATGAATGGAATTTACACATACACACATTTTCTTCTCCAATTTCACATAAAAATCCTCCCACTTGAGACACATTTTCCGGTTTTTCCTGGCATCGATAATTTGGAGGAAAAGCATGCATTTTAGCCAAATGGCTGACGCCAAAGAATCCCAGCTGTGGATATAAAAACTTCCACACACAAATTGACTCTATATATGCGATGATAAAGTGGCGAGACAGTCGCACAGGAAGTGTAGAATCCCACCATGTGAAAAAAAACTATGTGTGTATATTATAGGGTCTCGAGATGTAGAGTTAATTTAGAGTCTATATTGGCATTTTGCGTGGAGAGTTGAATGAATTTAATGGCAGTTTCACGCGCATTCTTTGTGGATTAAAAGGATGGTGCGATGTGTAATCGGTTGGGAAGGGGCGCAGAGAAAGAGAGATGAGAGAGTATATTATTGTGGAACCTTACAAAGTGCATTAAAATATATTTATAGACAATGGGGTGCTATTTATAGAGCAAGAAGAGATGGTTAAAAAGAAGAAAAGTATGAGAAGAATGCGTGCAAGAAATTTTCCAATGCATCACCACACTCACTTCTCTTGGTCTGAAAATGGACACGAAGAGATGCATTTGCAGAATATATAAATGAAATGACATGGAGAAAGAAATGAGTACGCATAATCTATTATTTCTTGCACAATCGTCATGGAGAATTCTTTTTCTGGCATGTCAATTGCTCTTCCGATTGCTTTTCTAGGCTACATATAAGAAGAACTATATTATATGTGGCGTCAATGAGGTCATATTTGTATAGAGCGGCAATTAAAAGACAGAGTTTACATTTTGACAGCTGTCATTCACACCATCACATTTTTACGCAGATCCAGGAACTATACATAACCCTACTTTTCGACATCGCATAATTCACTTCCTTGTTGATCTCGTATACGAGTTCTTTTAGGCCACCGTCTCCATGTGAATCCATTCTATGCACTCGCGGATTCGCTCCAGTAGAGAAACATTTTCCTCCCGATTGAACTCAAATAGACATCATAAATAAATTTCGATCTTGCACGGAAAAGAGGTCTTGTTTTTAAATATACCCGCCCATGTCACGATTCTCATTCATTATTTATCAGTTATGAGAAGATAGATGAAAGAGAAAAGAAATCCATGTTTGGTTTTCTTGTCCGGGATTATGATTTCTGAGAGATTCCAAGATAGAAAAACTCTTTTTTTTTTCATCTTCCAAGACGGTGGACAAGAGAACTAAATACCAAAAAAGAAGTTCCTCCTCATATTGAAAACATTTTTTTCTTATACAACAATGTTTATTAATCTTCCTGTGAGAGAGTAAGAAGTGAAATGTCTCTATTAAACAATTATTTATCCATTCGCGCGAGGGAGGAGAAGATGTTGAAAATGAAGCAAAAGAAATTGATGGAGATATAGTGGAGAAAAACATGAGAATCTGTGTAAGAAAATAACAAGAGAGAATCACGCAAGAGGAATTAGGCACAGTGAAAAATTTCTTTTTCTATATAACCTCCAAATATCTATCTATCTGAAAAAAAACAAGAAGAGAAAAGTAGTGAAAAAGTGTCACTGATCCACAAAAGTCGCATTCCATAAAAAGAACTTTGGGAGTGAGGCGAGGAATTCCATTCGAGGGTTATTGTTGAGACACTCTTGTCTCACGAGATGGTGTAACACATTTGTTCTCAATAGATAAGAACAATTTTCATGTCTCCACCAACCTTCCTTTCTCATTATCATTCTTGTCCAGTGGGTGGCCAAAGTGACTTGCTGTTGGTGTAGGAAATGAAACCTAATTTTCATCGAGATGGAATATTGTGAAATGAAAGTCCCTTCCAACACACAATCTCTCAGATTCACTGCATTGGCTTTTATTCTTGTTGGGCCACAACAAAGTGGAACAGCATTTTTGGAGTCATTCTTGATACACAGTGACGAGCATGAATTGTCTTTTATGCATATTTTAAAGTCATCTGTCAAAGATATGGGTGACAGGTGTCAAAATAAAGGAATTTTTAAAGCAATGCCAATCTATGT
>CAKKOB020001839.1:0-14703 GCA_918844115.2 Phlebotomus perniciosus
TCGAAGCAACGACGAACAAATTTAGCGAACGAATAATCGAAGCAACGACGAACAAATTTTGCGAACGAATAATCGAAGCAACGACGAACAAATTTAACGAACGAATAATCGAAGCAACGATGAACAAATTTAGCGAATGAATAATCGAAGCAACGACGAACAAATTTAGCGAACGAATAATCGAAGCAACGACGAACAAATTTAGCAAACGAATAATCGAAGCAACGACGAACAAATTTAGCGAACGAATAATCGAAGCAACGACGAACAAAATAAGCGAACTAATAAACGAAGCAACGACGAACAAATTTAGCGAATGAATAATCGAAGCAACGACGAACAAATTTAGCAAACGAATAATCGAAGCAACGACGAACAAACTTAGCGAACGAATAAACTTAAAAGGTGTTAAAATGGAAAATAAAATTGAGAAGATGAAAGTTCTTTACAACCTCTGAAGAGGAGGAAATGTTGGGAGTTTTCATACAAAATGTGAAACTCACTATATATATATATAAGTAGATATCACAATTAACATCCTCTTTGTTAAGAAAATACAGTAAAATCTCTTATACATCTTAAGATCTCACCAATTCCTCTCCTACTCCTCAAAACACGTGGATCAACTCGTGTTTTATTGGTCTCTCGATGTTTAAGCTAATTCATGATTACAAAGCATCTGATAAAACGGTGCCATCAAACTCAATGATCCGTTGAACAGAGTGCAGAGTGGACAGTGAAAATTTTAATAGCTGAATCGCGCAGAGAGACCATTCCGGGTCATTTGTAGCACAAAGCTCACCTTTTGACTGATGCTGAATGGGGTGAGTTATCTGATGGTCTCTTATCTCTGACGAAGGTCTCTCGCTCCATATATCGTGTCACATTTGAGGGCTATTCACTTTTCATTGGGACCACATGTTTGTGGAGAGAGACACCCTTTTTCAGCCAAATTGGGTTCAATTTGCGTAAATTATCAGCTATTGATGGAATTTTGATGAGAAGTTCGCTCCTTTCCGCTGGATTGTCGACTTTACGATCAACCGCTCTAAATTCGACATTTCTCTCATGTGAAAGTGAATAAGGAAAATAAAATTACACTTTAATGGTTCACGCGATTATTGAAAATTACGCACAAGAAATAGGGAGAAGGTTTTACATAAAAAAAGAATTCTTATTATAAAATGTTTATTCGTTAAAAAAACATTTTCATTCATATCTCAATTTCAGTATGATTACTTCCCATTAGACTTTCTCTCTCATTTCTGCTGTTTTTCCCCCATTAAAAGTTTCTGAATCGAGTTTTTTATCTCCTTTTCTTTCGAGGAAATGCACCAAATAAATGAAGCAGAGATGTTTTCCGGTTTCTACCAAAGTGATGAAAAATATCTTTACAACAACCTGAGGCTGATTAATTTCCGCAATCTGTTACTTTCTTTTTGCATCAGCGAGACCGCCTAGAAATTGAAAATATGCAATTTTATCATCTCAAATCGATTTTCTCACCATTTCTCATTTTCATAAACTCCATTTTTCATCCAACGAGAAATTATGAGCGGTGGAAGAAATGAGAGATTTTCCCGCGTAAACAGATACGCGCAAAGAAGAAAGTTCCGGATGTGAGAAGCCAAAATGCGGGAAGAGCTTTTTTTTAAGCTCAAAGACAATGCAAATTGCCCTCTCATGCATAATATTCAAGGAAATATGAGTATGGTGAATTATTTAAATGATACTTGACTTTTATTCTGGGTGCTAAATAGTATGTTAAATCGAAAGAGATCTTTTAGGAGTGGAGGATCATCGTGCGAACACCCTTTGAAATGCCTGATTTGTATTCATTTTCCCGCCCGCCCATTTTGGCTGCCTAGTCGATGCTTTTTATGATAATTCACCCAACTTGCAGATATTTACCATACATGATACATAGATATAAGTGTACGAAATTGTGCCAGAAAACTCCCTTTGCACCACGCGCGCCTCTTTGGCGGACGAAAATTGTGCGGGGCGAGAATATTTGATTGGGGGACACCCCAAACCATTGGATGTGATGCTGGGTGAAAATTTGGGGCACTTAGCACCAAATAAGCATAAGTGAAAATTCTATTTGTAAACTCCTCGACATTCTCAATGCGCACAATTGGGGATCCTCTGTGGCGAGGCATGTGGATGGGGCAAAATTAAAATACAAGTTGCGTTCTTGGGCTCTGTAAGAGCTCGCGACCCAGAGAGTTTAGGGAGGTCTGATTCCCTGATTCACTTGCTTGTGTGATTTTCACTTCAGGGCATAGCAAATGAGGCTTGTTCTTCGATAAGAACGCATGAGTGAGGGTATCCCAAAGACTGTTAAAGTGAAGTGATTTTTCAATGAGGTGTACTCAATTAGCAAATGCGCATGGCAATATTTATCACGTTTATCACCGTGAAAAAAATTCGCGGGTATCTAAACTTTAGCTTCATGCGCAATATAATTTCATCACTTACCCAATAAAGAACATCTCATGGGAATCCCATGGGAAATACCCTGGAAATTTTCTCATATCCCAAGGGGTCAAATGGACTCTTTGATGAGAAATCTTCGTGACCATTCTGCTAAAAATTCCTATGGAAGTTCCACTCTGGATTAAATTTTACGAGAACTTCGCCATGGTATTCCATAGGAGCATTCAAGGCTCTTCATGTGGAACGCTCCAATGGAATACATATGGATTGTCATAAGAAACTTCCCTTAAGAGTCCATGGGAAACTGAATGAAATGTGGAACAATCCATTGGAATTCCTACGAAAGTTCCATTTAAGGATTAAATTTTCAAATCGATTTTCCTCGAGATAATTCAATGACCACGTACATTACGCTTTGCAAAAGCTCTCCCTTGATCCAGCAGAAGTTTTCGAGCAAGACGATGTTCTGTCGAGTGAAAATGTGTAAATGTCTTATGTGTAAACATCCAGAGAGAATTCCCGGAACGATGAGCGGTCTCAATTGTGTTGTGTTCATTTGAGATGGTGAATGTATGGATAGCAAAACAGCGCAACAATAATGCCAACTTATAGATATTTCATAAGCAACAGAATATGAAATCATAGCGCAATGGATGCCCATTGTACGGATGTTGAAGTCGCCCTAAATCGTCTCTCTGAGCTATTCAATCAGGAAATGAGACTGTGCGAGACTCCTTGAGGGACAAAAACAGACATTTCGGGCGAGTTTACATGCTAGGGAAATCTTTTAATCAAACAGATAACAATTCATCTTCTGATCCCTCGGCATGTGGAGCACCTCATGCCAACTCCCTGCTTGTCTTTTCACAACAGTCCTCCTTTCTCCCACCAGAAAGCCTTTCAGAGACCATCTCTGATGGATTAAAAGCCCGTAACGATCTATATCTTTGTACTCTGGCGTATTAGTTTTACTACAAAGCTCCGAGGATTCCATTCTCTTTTCAATTTTGCTGTAGTTTGAGGAACTTGGAAAAGCCCACACACACTATAATCATTGTTGCATATCGCAAACAAATACCATCTGATGACATTCTTCTTTCATCTAACACCGCCCTATGAGACGCAATCACAGATTTGTCGCGACTTCCAATCATCCCGCCTTTCATCTCTATGGCGCGACATTCATGCCCAATTATCGTGTCTATTGAGTGTTTTCATTATCACAAGCTGATTGTGTCTTTGTTCCAGTTGGGAGGATGGAGGGCATTGAGACACCCTACGGACTGTTAAAAAAAACGCCTGTAACGGCAGGTTCCTCAAAGTATCCCCCAAGACAGGGAGATTTGCGAAATTGTCCTAATTGCTACATTCAGCGTACGTGAGCGTCGTAAAAGTTCTCCATCCTGGGCTAATCTTCCAGCGGGATTTTCTCAAGTAATGACACTTAATCCTCACGTGTGTTTGCAGTCCAATCCACCTCGACTTTTCAGCAAATATTATTCTAACAAATATTCTCTGCGCAACTTCTCTTCTCCCGGTAATCATATTCAAATTTGTCGGCTGAATGGAAAGTGACTTAATTTTCTGGTAGCATCGCCTTTAACTTTCCAAACAGTTGCTTAACGCCGCTTTGTTTGGATTTCATAAACAGTAACTCTTCAGCATGGTGCGTTCTTGAGGAAGTCATACAGGGAGTTTGTGATTATGAAGTTTGAAAGAAAAATTATGTATGTTTTTACGGTAAATTGTTTGGGGTAATTTATTCTTCTTGGATATTCTTGAATTGCTAAAAAAACACTAGATTTTTTGAACACCTTAATAGTGTTTTAACAAAACGCCAGTCAGTTAAAATATCTGCTTGGTTCTTCTTTGTAATATTTGTGATTCTAAATAAGCTTCCACTAATAATGATGTGCAACATTTTGTAAAACTTCTATTGTACAATTACCTTTGTGTTAGAAGGTGTAACATTAAATTTTAATGATAGCTCTTTATTCTCCAAGTTTGAATGAGTTATGAGTGTCAGAGACACTGGCCAAAGAAAATGCAATGCATCTTAAATAATTGAGGAAGCACCTTTGTATAGTGACTCTGATATCATTATAAGGGTAATAAATTTTTCATTAATATTACTATTTCATTGTGCCGGAAGAAATATTCTTGTTATTCGTCTCTTTGACTGCTATAATAAACTATTTTGCAACGACATCGGGAAGCTTTCATCTCGAGTTAGTGCTTAATGCTAATTTGCGCTCTTGTGAATTATTTTTTGCCACATTTCTCCACAAAGTAAATATATGTACATATCCTTTCTATAATAATGTATTTGAATCAACTCTGTGAATGCGTCATTGACATTTTTTGGAATTAACGTGTGTATAGTATTCAAATATCTATTCTCAGAAAGGAAAACAACGCGAAATTTTTATCATGTGTGAAAATCAGTTTAACTTGACAATATTATTATATTAAATAATCTATACGTTAGGGTGCTACATTCCGTTCATGTGAGGCTATTACCAAGGGGAAGATATTACATTATATGATTAGAAGTAGCGAATATGTTTTCAAAACATTTTACAACCTTTTTTTTTTTTGATGATTTTCATTTTGGGTCAGCTTGTGAGCATTAAGAAATTCATTTAGAATTTTTAATTTAATTGACTAGGTATTTAATTCTAAAAATTAACCTTTAAAAAATACTGGAAAGCGTAAAGCTTTTAGATATATTAATGAGCTTTAAGATTTCTTGAAGATCACATCAAAACTTTAGAAATTTTGTTGAAAATTTTGAGAACTTTTACAGATAATCTTTAAGCTTTCTTTGAAGGTGTTATACATATAAAGTAAAATGGATACGATAAAAGCTCTATAAAGTTTCTGAAGAGTCATAAATATTGAGGAGCTTTGAAAGAATGAAAGAACTGATAGTGTTTTGCGCCTTTTAACAGCTAAAATCTCTGGTTAATATATAATATAAATTAATAGGTAAATACATGTTATTATTATATTATGTTTTAGCTTTCACATGCATTCAAAATACACCGATGCCTCGTTCTTAATTACAACTGCATACACTAGACGTCTGCACAAGTCCTCGGAAGTAATTTGATTTTCTGCTAAATCACGTGGCTCATCTTTCGTGTCGTTTGATGAATGTTTGTCTCAGTGACGTGCCAGTGATGGTGTTTAATTAGCGTGCGAGACTGCAAAAGGTCCACTCCATGTGAGACGAGTGATGGCAAAGTGAGAAAATTTCGACAGTTGACTTTAGTATTCGCTGCGGATAAGCTCTTCAGCTTTGGAAGCTGTGCGCTTCTTTTTTTTTTCTCTCTATGATGGTCTAACCCTCGTCTGAAGTTGAGTTATCGATTGTGTTTAACTTACTCCCTCATAATCAGTATTCATGTGAATTTTATCGAGTTTCCCTTGGTGTATTCTATCCCGGTGTTGTTACGGAAAACACGGGGCGAAAAGTGATGATGAAAATAGTTTTATGTGTCTGAAAGTGCTGTGTATGAGGGAAAAGCTCATCCCCGGGTGGAAAAGCCACAGAAAACTTTTTGGCACCCAGGAATAATCAACAAAAGGGGTGCCACAAATTGTTTCCACCAACATTAATTACTATTGATTTTGATGGTGTTTTTTTCCTGACTATTTCGTGATTGGTTAAGGTGATTCTGTGAATTTGTACAGTATAAGTCTCACTTGAGTGAGCTTTTGTACAGTTTCACCTTCAGTTGAATGAGTTTTCAACAAATTGCACAAAATCAATATAAATTAAATATAACCTTTGAAGCGCTTAATGTTTAAGCTTCATTTAGCGCAATTCTTAGTTATTTTTCCTGAGAATCTTTAAGGTAAATTCTTAATAAAGCAATTTCTTTATCCAATACCCAAACATAATTTATTCAGTGATAGTTATTTTTAAAATACTTCCCGACTTTTGGTTATTGAAAAAATAATTTATGTTCTTGCAGAAGGATTAATTTAAAAATCGCAAGTGTGTATAATATAATTTCTTGTAGCAGTCTTCTGCAAAATTCATGGAATTCAGCTTAAAAAGAATAGATTAGCACAAATTAGCGACTCCAGTGTGGCATATCGAGAAAAACACGTTGCCTCGACATTATTATTGACAAATTCGAAGAGATCGCGTATTAGCGCGCTGACATGGTTAATAGTTAAAATAAAGTGTTTATTTAAAGTTATATTGAAGGTTCTTATTATAATAAAGTTGTAAAGTCAATTGAACAGGAAACTCTATAAAAATTTAAATTTATTCGCAAAAAATTTGATTCCATTTAATTAAATAGAAAATTTTCTCCTTGTGTTTCTTCTGCCAAAATTTACCATCACGAACTCGTATTCCAACCATTATTTCTCGTGTTGTCGCACATTTATTGCGAATGACCAAACTTCTATATACGTAAGCGTGATGTTTGAAAAGAATCATACAGTGCAAATATAGATCGTTATATGCTAATATTGAGAGAATTATAAATTGACGCTGTTTATTCATGCATGGTAAGCAAAAAGAGAATCAGAAGAGTTTCTCGTTCGGAGGGTTTTTCCATTATTTCCACGACACAGATTTGCAAATATTCCGTGAAGAAAAAACAACAACTATAATACATCAAATGCATCCTTAAGTCGTGATTTCACTTTCGCGATGAGCTTAATGAGATAAAATTGAAAGTGTCGCTCCCCAAGTAAAACATAATACAAAGGCCAAGGGGGAGATATTATAGGGTCCAGCACTTCTACATTTTGTTTATGAAAGCTTCCCAATAATTCCGGTATTTGGAAGCTTTGAAAAGCTTTCATTAATATTTTATATTTATTTAATTTATATTTAGAAGCTTTTAAATAGTTCTATTAGCACTTTCACTTCCAAAGACACTCGCCCAATTCCATTCAAGTGTACACCCACTTCTATCTGTAATATTTCCTCCTTGATACAAGTTATGAATCAATTCTTGAGTTTGTTCCAGGCAGAATTTCACTATTCCATGAAGAACAATATTTATTTAAGGTAAATTTCAAATTTGCGGTATCTTTTGATAAATGAGCCCGATTTCATAAGTTTTCCGCAGATACTTCACGTGTGCTTGGGAGCTTTCCAAGTAAACGTAAAACTGTCACTTCACATGTATCAAACTGTCCTTCGAGATTTATTTGTATCTCACTTTTCAACATGAAATTTAACACGTTGTGAAATCGTTATTTCAAATTGGCGGTTGACTTTTTTGTAATATTTAATTTAAGAACAATGAGAAAAGGGGACTTCACCGGCATTTATACATTAAAAATATGAATTCTTTGGCAATACGAAATACAAATTGTATTAGCAAAATTATCACCACGTTTTAATACATCTGCGGAGTTGCTTCTTGAATTAGCAGTTGTGAGCAGTTGCGTAAAAATTCAATTACCAACTTTTAATGAAGCATATATCGTTAAATAAAATGAGTTCATTGTTTTCTTATTTAGTAAAATTGTAAACACTTTTTTGCAAAATCCGGGGACAAGAGTTGGTGAATAATTTTAGAAACATCTTAGAAAATCTATAAATAATTGCAAATTGCTTGTTAAGTTTTTCGCTAGTCATAAATTACCTGTAACTGACCTTTAACAATCCCATTTCTACGAATAGGAAAATTTTCAATTCCTCCTTCTTGTTTTCCCACCCAAAAGCATTAATTCTCTATTCAATTTCCTCTCACCTGATGCGGCAGTTTGTCTGGGCTGTGATTGTCAGTGTGCGGTCAGAAATCGAACCGAGCACCTGTTGAAGGTGAGCATAGCAGTGGAAGAATTTTGGGTGTCTTTCACCCATCCAAAGGAGTAACTGGGGAAGACCAAATTGGCAATTTTCGTGCTGAAGAGATGCATCACATTGATTTGTGGTCTTGGATCTTTATCGCACTCGCTGGGGTGAGCACAAGTGTCGAGGGGATCAATGGAAATTGCTCAAAGTGCCAGGAAATGTACGGAATCGATTCCAATCCATTCAGCAGTCGGAATCACCCTCGCACAACCAGGGAGCTCACTATGGAGAACCTCGGCAGGATATCTGTTCTATACGGAGTTATCGGTGTGTCCCGTCAAGTGGATGTGAATAATAGATGTTACAACGAATTGGCTGCAATTGACGATGCACTGAGACGAAGAGAGTTCTGGGCATTGAAAGGTGAATTTTCTCACATTGCGTTTGTCCTTTTTGGGCTATTTTTCACACAAAGAAGCACATGACCATTCTCTATCGGTAGTCTATATGATACAATTGAGTCAGAATTTGCCAGTTGTGTCAATTCACAGGGTGCATTATTTATTGCTGCTCCAAGGCAGGGTTGCTTCATGCAATATAAATATTTATTTATTCGGATATTTTTCTACCAATATATTCGTGTGTCTTTTCCAAAATGGAACATTGAAATACATCGAGCAGAAAATCCTAAATATATTCCCAAATATTTTAACTTTTTGAATAGGGGAGGACAGTTTCAGACGAGAATTTAACGGTTCAATTCAATTGGTTTTATTAAGAAGTCGATAGAGTTTTTTTGGGGAATTCCTTAGGACTTGTAGGGTTCACTTGCATTTGTTGAATTTTTGTTAAAAAAATTACTAGAAGACGATAAACTATCCGGAATTTATTAAATATTTTATAAAATAAAATTTCACAATATGGCGCGTTCGAAAGTACCCCGTTTCAATGTCCAAATCTGCCTCAAGGGTAATTGCATTGTTTAAGACGCTATAAATAATGTTTTTATTTCCATTTCTATTATCTAGAATTAGCAGAATAAAAGATATTAATTGTCACGTGACCAATTTTGAAAATTTAACCACTTTGCACCATTTGGGAGACGTGGAGGCGCCTGGTAAAATCTCAAAGTTTCCACATCGATTTATTCATTCTGGGAGAATTTCAGCAACACTAACTTGCAAATTGACATGTTAAAAGAAAGTGATGAAATGTTATCCGTTTAATTGCTCTAATCTGCCTAAACCTTTCATCAAACATGAGTCATCCGGTGTGGAAAATTGATGTCTCTGTGACTTTTTGTGATGAGCGATGCTAATTGGCTGTTTGCACAATTTTCTTCTAAAACGGATTTGTCTCATTTGGCAGTGTTGGACGGATCAGCGAGCTTCACACCTGGCTTCACGCTCGGCAACAGCCACTGGCTGGGATCCCGAGGAGCCTGTGAGGCTGCACAGACGTCTCTGGGGGTGACATTCGATGAGCGCTACAGTCGCTCTATGGATCCTCATCTCTTCACTTCAATCGCCCCCTTTGACGTTGATTACCGTGTGGTGTACGCCACCCACGCGTCACCCCTACAGTTTGAGATGAGATTCTTAGCTGAGGTGAGGGATTTGGCAAGATGAGCACATTTCTCACACTCGTGGGAAATATTTCAGAGAAAGTTTGAGAGCTTTCTTCTTATATGTGAGAAAAGTGTCTCCTTCCGAAATGCATTTGCATTCATATGGACAAGAGGAAAATGTTGAAAATTGTGGAAAAATCATTTTAGAAAATCCTCCACATTGGCTTATGTGTTCCGACATCGTGCACCAATGCAGACATCTGGAACATGACACAATTGTACTTGGACGAGGAGATTTTTCAATATCAGGACATTTTTCACATTGACAATGTCAGAGTTGTGCAAGTGAAAAGTCTCAGGGTGGGAAATGGATTCTACCAAAAGACCAGCGTTCAGCTACTTTGGTAAGGAATTTTCATTGCATTTTTGTCCATTAAATAAGGGGGTTTGAGGGATTTTCATTGTCCACAAATCAGAGATGAAATGTGTGTGTGTAACAATATAACCCATTTGCATTTGCCCTCATTCTTCCCAAAAGTGGATCAAATAAAATCATAGGCATAATTTTGTACCATTAGCCATTATGGAGTGCATTATAATTTATCGCACATTATTGAAAATTCGAATAAATGCCAATATTTTATCTCATTACAAAGCAAATAAATCAAAATGGACTCTTTTGAAATGTATTTTTTTCATTTTAAAATTTACATTTCGCGTGAAAGAAACCATTGAGGACGATAATGCGATAAATCATATTGGCATTATAATCTATTGACCGTTAATTATATTATTCTATTTACGTGTCACTGAAATATTTTCTGAAATTTTCATCCAAACAATATTGATGAATACAAAATGTATAGGGGAGAGTCAGGCTTTTTGCTATCAAATTAGGCATGAATTTAAAAATTTTAAAATAAAAAGTTAGAAATTTTTTCCAAACAATTTAGAAATGCATAAAAATATGTTTAAGACATTAAAAAACATAAAGATTACCAAAAATTTAAATATAAACTTCTTTGTGTCGGCCGCCTCTCCCCTACATTATCCTTTTAAACTTCTATTTTGGTCTAATTGGTAATGTTTTTACTCACCCAACCTTTATTTTATGTAAATCATTTATTATGATAATTTAATTTAACATAATTTAATTTAAATTATGTTAAATCATAATTAATTAAATAACAAAAACAACTTATTTTTCAAATAATATTTATATGTTTAGGTCTTTCATTATCGCTACACTAAATTTGTGCTTAGTTATATGGAATGTGAAGCTGCATTTCACGTATAATTTCACCAGCAATTTAAACTGAAAATCTCTGCAATCTTTTTCTCTTACCACCAACTGTGCATTGCCAGTGTTTTAGTCTTTTTCACATGCTTGATGACATTTTTATCATGGCGTGGCGACAAAACCGGGAAAATTGACCAGAGAAATAATAATGGCCAGAGCAGTGACTGGAATGGGCATCTGGAGAAGAATGGTGCAGCAGTGGACAAAGGAACAAATTCGATGATTCAGAAATCGGAAATTGCACTGTATCAAAGAATTGTCAATTGCTTCTCTATGGAGAGAAATGTCCGTGAACTTGTGAACACAAAAGCACCCACCAATTCCATTTCCGTCATCAATGGCATCAGGTTTTGTATAACATTGTCTGACCTCTTTTGATATCATATTGTCTAATCAAGGAGTTCTTCTCACAACATCTTCCACCTTTTTTGCGCCGGGGACTATCTTTCAGATCAATTGTATGCTTCTGGATTCTCTGCTTTCACATGTACTGGTTTCAGCATTTCACCGTCAGTAACACGGCAACATTGTTCGCCACTGGCGAGCGTCCGTATTTCTTGTACATCAGCAATGCACCGCTCCTTGTGGATGTTTTCTTCACCATTAGGTAAAATAAACTCTATACCTGCTATATATGTATGTAAGCAGCCAGAATAAATCCTTTCTCTGTTTACATGGAATGTACCAGTGGATTCCTACATTCATATAACTTTTTACGCGACACCAGTAAAGTCGAGGAGGTTAAGCGGAACGATTTGTACAAGAATGCTAAATTGTTCGGAAAGATGCTCCTCAATCGCTACCTTAGGTATGTGCATGGATACATTACCTGTTTAACACAATTCTACCATGGCAGATGTGCTTGACTTCCCCATTGATTTAAATAGAGTCCAATTGTACATCCTACATTAAACCTTCACATTCCAATAAGCTGTGGCTATCGACCCTTCTTCAAACAATTCCAATTTGCATTTCTAGAAGTCCCTATACATCAAATGGCTTTTCATTGAATATATCCTTCCAATATTGAAACAATTCAACTTCTATTAATTAATTTCACCCTTAAGACGACTATAGAATGGAATATACGATGTTCACATTGTGAACTTTAAAGCTCTCTATACAATGAATCAAACTACCTGTTACATAAAGGGATATCTATTTCCCTTTTCGCTTTAAGCAATGCACTGACTTAATTATAAAGTACCATAGGAATCAACGGTAACAATCAGGGTTGGAGGGATCACACTGAAGAATGCTTTGCAATAAAATTTCATCTACCGCTTCATATGATTATAAACAAGGTGAAAATAAAACAACAATTTGTAAAGTTGATTAAAAGTACAAATAACTCAATTTTCGACATTTTATTTATAGTTCATGATGATATTTGAGCTTTTTCAAAAATTAACCAATACCTATATATGATATAACTTGTCATTCAATTTCAATATATTTGAACATGAGAATGAAATAGAGTGAAGGGATAAATGATTCTATATGTTCAGTGATTGGTTTGGATTTCCAGGATCAAATCATCGTGAATATGTTTCATTTTCGCGAGGAAAATGTTATTTTACTTGAAAACAAATCAAAGCATACAAAGGTCTATGAAAATTTATTAGAGAGAGCTTTCAGAACACTTTACAAACATTTTTTGAGCTTTTGGAATATGTTAAAAATTTCTTGTTTTCAAAAGAGAAGACCATTTTGGAAACAAGAAGAATTGTATATGTTTTCAAAATATTTTTTTTATTTAAAAAAGATTTTTACGACAAATCAAAATTTGGTAGTTTAGACAGTGATTTGTTCACCCCTTGGGGCGAGTAAATAAATCAATTGGACTGTCATTTTGCACCTGTGGGATTTTTGGTGTACGAGAACATCTGCCATGGATGCTCTACTAAAGTATTTTTTTTATCATATTTTCCCTTATCGTTTCAGACTCTCACCACTGTATTTTGTGGTGTGCCTGTTTGGTGAGGTGATCACGGCGTATCTAATGGATGTTTCGGAATTTTGGATACACGAGCGCAACGATTTAACTTGCCAGAGGTCTATTTTGTCTCAATTTACTTCTTGTTTACTGGGTGCACTGAAATTACCCCCTCATGGGAGAACTTGTCGTAATTTGCTCCTCCTCAATAAATTATACCTTTTGCCAAACTCTCTTTAGATACTGGTGGCGAAACGTGCTCTACATCCACAATCTCTTCGATAAGGATGAGCTATGCATGAATTGGGGATGGTCAATCGCATGTGAGATGCAATACTCTATCATATTCACCATTTTGCTGTTTATATATGCCAAGTGAGAGAAATTTTTTGGGTTTTCTGGAGTTAACAGAGATTTGATTTTGAATGCTTCTCATGTATAGGAATCCGGAAAAATCCAAGAAGATTTTCATCGCATTCACCAGTGGTGTCTTTATCACTTCTCTGGTCAGTCACTTGCGCAATCGATTCCAATGTTCGTGAGTATCTGGACCATTTCCTCTTTTGAAAACTAAATTAGACACTTTCAACACATCTGTGGGTCCTCTCTCTCTCCAGTTTCGACGTGATTTACAATACCGGCAACGAACTCTACTTCGCTCCATGGAATCGGATTCATCCCTACATTGCGGGAATATTTGCTGGATGGTATCTGATTTCCCGCAGTGGAAAAGTCAATATAAGCCCGGTAAGTGGAGGTGCATGTGAAAAGTGTTATTAACTTCAAGTGTGTCGGATGAGGAGGGTGACTCAATGGATGCTCCAAGTGTGCATTTCACATCATGAGTGATATTGGAGTTGGTATAGGTTTAAGGATTTCTCACATATAATATTGAGAAACGTAATAAAAGGTTAAGATTTCTCATAGCAGAATCAAATATCGTTATCTCGACGTGATTTTAAATTGAAATATTGATGTATTAGTTGATGGTCGTTTCTTGGCTTCTATAGAGTCACTTTATATATATAATGCGCTATATATTTAAACGGTTAAACCAGTTTCTTAAAAATACCTGAATTTTCCTTGAAACTTTCGGATGAAGCTTTTAAAAAAGATCTTTTCAAGCCCTTTAAATTCTGTAAAGTTTTTGAAGAAATTTGCAGAAAAAGTTATGGTCATGAACTGTTTCTGACCTTCTTCTGATCATGTTATCCTCTTCTTCATAAAGATTCTTGACGAAGCAAAACAATCAAGGGGGAGATATTATAGTCAGAAGTGGTGTACATTTGAAGGGAAGTGCGTGTGAGCTTTAAGAAATGAAGTGTAAGTGCTAAGATAATTCAAGTAATTTTGAAAACTTCAAATAAGAGCTGTAACTTTTGGAAGTTCTTCCAGTGCCTTAGAAGTTCTTTTTGAAAACTTTTTTAAGAGCTTTTAAGGAAATTCCTAAACTTTGAAGAATAAAAGCTGGCTTAACTGAAAGTTTTCTAAAATTGATGTCTATCTAGAGAAGTTTACGATCATTTGAAAAAAATCTGGAAAATTTGTAAAGCTTTTGGTTATTTTTTAGAACTTTTGAGGTTCTCGCTAGAAAGCTTCCAAAAAGCTTTTAGAAAGCTAAAGCTTTCCTTGGAAAGATTTCTTAGAAAGCTTTCTAGATATGTTTTTAAAACGTTTCGTAAAAAGCTCTG
>CAKKOB020001841.1:0-17565 GCA_918844115.2 Phlebotomus perniciosus
AAACTTTTTGAAGCGCACATCATTTTTGGAATGTAGGGACCCTAATTCGTGGAGCGCCCCTAGTCCGGGGCCCCGGCGGTGACCCCCATTTTGGTGACCCATTACAATAAGCTGGGATATGGGAATCCCAGCTAAAAATCAACCTCAAAATAAAAGATTATAACGAATGTACCTACAGAAATAAATTACAATCCCCTTCCTAGGAAAATAATAAAATATTGAATGCTATTAAGAGATTTAAACCATAGTAAAATGCTCAAAATACATCGAGTGCATTTTGAAATATATTTATAACAATTTATAGTATAAAATGAAAATCCCCAGAACTGTGAGAAAATTCAGCGATCGAGCGGAAACGATAAGATTGTGTGATGCGGTCATTCCACATATTTCTCTTATTCCTCTCAGCAATTAATCTTTTATCGCCTCTTCTTCGACGGGAAACACAAATAATAATCATACTCTTCGTCACCCTGCAATTAAGCGGTGAGAAGAAGCAAAAGTATGACCGAATAGCAATGCGATAAGATAACAGAAGAGAGTAGCTCACATTCTTTATCATCCCCTTATCACTCGCATGACGAGTCATTAGATAAAAGAATCCAAAGAATCATACAATTATTCAGTTATCCGTGCGATACATAATCAAATTTGTACGATTGATCATTGCGTTCAAATTTTTTTTATACCAACAATATTTGTGGAAGTTTCACCAAATGCAAATAAAATAAAAAAAAATGATGCTGAAGAGTGTTGAACATCTGTTGTAAACATCCCATGAGGATCCGAAATAAAAATAAAGAAGTGACCCAAAAGAGATTAAATGGAAAAATCTCTCGCGTGAGACGCTACAAGAAATACAGTAAATGCAGAACTTTTGCTTCAACTTCTCTCTCACTATTCTTGTAACTTTTCTCTCTCCATTTTACGGGCCTCGCTTCGCGATCGAGAAAGAGTTTAATGCACTTCATTGTTTGTATTCTTATATGGTTGGAATATCTTTTTCCAAAGCTCCACCGAGAAGCCACCAATTGTGCCTATTATGCAATTATTCTGATTCTTTTTTTTTGCGCGCGCGCCATCCGCACCGATCCGCTCGATCGAAGACATATTCCTGCTAAGCGCGCAAAACATCTCGCGGACATATAAAATAATTCTTCAAACTTAACGGTGACGAAGATCAATTAAAAATTCATAGAGTGACATCATTTTACACATCTTCACAACCAAGAGATGGAAAAACAGGTATATTGAAATCGATTACTTATGGAAAATCACAAATGCACTCACATTTCGACACAACTTCCTCGGATTCAACACAAGAATTTAACGGTTGATTGTGTTATGTGCTAAAATTAGGCGCGAGACACTCCCTTCTGGATCTTCCTCAACATCAACTCTCTCTAAATCCACTGGACAATTTTGCAATAAAGCAGGGTCACAACTATTGCCCTGGAATTCTTTCAACTGCCGATTAAATTCACTCGGAAAATTGTGGGTCTCTTTTTTTTCTTGTTCTATTAAATGAGTATTTCTCTCCCACCCAAAAGAGATCAATGTGCTGCAGAGGAAACTTTTCGGACGACTGACAAACACTTGGACGTTGAGTCGGAGACGAAAATAACTCCCATACACAGATATACGCCTCTCCAATTCCCCCCACACGATCAGCCACGATCGACACTCCAGAAGCGGCAGAGCCAGAGAGAGATGGAGAAATGGTCTTTGCCGCTTGTTGGTGTGAAAACCATGAACTTGTTTTCCCTCCAACAAGTGTGTGAGATAGTAAAGAAATGAAGGATTGAAACATTTCAATTGAAAATTTCATGAAATTCGGATGAATTTTTCTTTTTCGAAATCAAAATTTGCAAAAGAAAATTGATTTTAGCCAATCAAAGAGTTAGAATCGACTTTGATTGATCGAATCTTTAATTTTCGAACTCAATTTCGAATATAAATTCGAAATAAACGGAAATTGTTTTTTATATTTTCGAACTCGAAACTTCAGCCAATCACAGACCTCAGAAACTTTCAAAACAAACCCTAGGCGATCAAACTTCTCGAACACAATTTTGAAAATATCTCCAAAAGCGAATTTTTCCCGAAACAATAGTTTCCTAAAGTGTGAAAAATTCTTTTACCAAGCGATGCACATCGCAAAGAATAGAATGTAAAGGGGAGATATCAAGAGAAGCCATTCTAGCAAGACAGAGAGAACCTAATTTATGGAAAATCTGTGCAAGTTGAAAAGAGAGAATCAGGGGCTTGTGGGTGCACAGCGACAGCAAGTACCTCTAGTTGTGTAAACAATGCAAGAGCCGCGAGAAAAGATCAAAAGGGCAGAGCGTTGTTTTCCTCATCTTTTTATTTTATTTTAGGGTTGTCTCATTTGCGTGGGGAACATTTCAATCTGAATTTTCATGTATTTTTAGAGATGATTTCCTGACTCGTCACTTGCGTAATTATTTACTTTCTGGAGGTGTTCTTATCAGTGTCTAGCGTGAAAAATACTTGAAGGTGGAATGTGTGAAAAATCTTCCACGACAGACGAAGAGTTTCTCAAAGAAAAAAATCTTAAAAATTTGGGAGATACTTTTCCTTCTCCTAATTAACTACTCTTTTTAGAAAATACGATCAGTGGTGAAAGATAATTCACTCAGTAAAATGAAATCGTAAATCTTCCCCCGAAAACCATTTTAGAAGCCACGGGAGACCTTTTTCCTCATAGTAAATTTCTCAAACACCCACGCATGGGTTTTGTTTCTCAAAAATGTGATCGAGAAGGAAAATCGAGCAATGAATTGTTTTTGGTTTCTTCAGTTTCTTTCAAGGGAAATTGACTTATAAAAAATGAATGTTAGGAAAAAGTAAAAAAAAAGAAGTCGTTGAAATTTCGTTTGCATTTCTTGTAAATTTGAAATCAGTTTTGATTTTTCTTAATATAAAACAAACGTTTATGTACTGTCCAATTAATTTTCTGATAAACAAAGCCAATATTTGTACAATTCTTGTCCCGTAATTTACCCTTGTTATCTATGGCTAAAAGTCTCCCAAAGATAAAGCTTTAAGTGTAAATGTCAAAATTAAGCAGTTTTGTTGTGTGCATCGTGCGAAACAAATAACAATATTTGTACGATCGCGATTTCTAATGTAAATAAACCGACAAACTATACAAAATGCATAAAACTAGTGGTAATCCTAAATAACGACGTGGGATTCTTACACTGTTCCAAATAAAGTTTAATAGATTTGTGGGTAAAATAATTTTTCCTCCTATCTTATCAAATCTATACAGAACTAACCCCGGCTATAACATATTAAATTTTCAAGATTTTTTTTTATTATTAGTAAGACCCAAAACATTTCCTACTCAAATTTCACATCGATCTCAAATCTTTGGTATTTTGTGACCACGCAAACAGTGGAATTCGTAAAAATTCCACTAAAACTTCTCTGCAGTTAACCGAAAAACCACAGAGTACAAAGACTTGAAAAATAGATCATTGTGTCGAAGGTTGCGTTAAGTGTCAAGTGACCGATCTTCTTATCAATTGTAGCGCATGCTAATCACTCCCTGTTAGTCAAATAAAATCACTTGGAAGTATAGTTTCAAACAGTGAATGGCTTTCGACGCATGTACACGAACAGTGAATGAAAAAAAAGTGCAGTGACGAAGAGAAACTTGCATACATAAATTACTTGTGATCTACATATGTAGAAAAAATATCACGATCGCTGCAAAAAAGGAAAATTGTGTGAAGAGAGAGAGAAATTCCGCGAAAAAAAATGTCTTCTTCAACCAAGAGAAATGTGATTGTGGACGTTGATGTTGGATCAGACGATGCTTGGGCTCTTCTGATGCTCTTGCGAGCACAGGAACTGAATCAGATCAATCTCCTGGGAATCACGTGCGTGAAAGGAAATTCATCTGTGATGAATGTGGCGAGAAACACTTTGAGAGTTCTTGCTTGTTATGAAAATACTAGACTCTCGAAACCCCCTATCTTTCTGGGAGCCTCTAATGAATTGATCTCGTTGGGAAAGAAACCCTTTGAGGATGAAGCAACCTTTCATGGAAAGAATGGACTGGGGGACTTGGAAAGTTACTCAGAAAACGGCGAAGACTCTAGTCTCTTGAGCAAGGAACACGCAGTGAATGCCATTGAGAGGATTGTCATGGAGAATCCCGGTGAGGTGTCTCTCATCTGTTTAGGACCTCTAACAAATTTGGGTCTCTGCCTGAGAATGTATCCTCATGTGGCTGAGAATGTCAAGGAAGCCTATATAATGGGTGGGAATAATTTGGGTGTGGGAAATATAACGTCTTCAGCGGAATTTAATTTCTTCGGAGATCCCGAAGCTGCCCACATCGTCCTGGACACACTGAAATGCCCAATGTTCCTCCTGCCCTGGGAAACTTGCCTCGAAGACAAATTCTTCATCTCAATTGTGAGTGAAAAGTTCAAAGTCAAAGTTAAATCAAGCCATCCGACTTCTGCTAATCCCTGGCATAGCTAATCTTAAAATCATATTTAAATCTTCATTTACTGCCTAATTAGCCCCATTCTCCCCTAGTGTAACATTCATTGACTTTTTGAATAGAAAATTGGAAAATCTTATTAGGTATTGTTAATTTTTATGAATTAACTTCAGGATTGGCGAATGAACGTGCTGGGGGAGATCAGCAATAGGATAACGAAATTCCTGAACCCGATTGAGGAGAAGTGTCACCGAGAGTTCACGGAATGGATTCCCTGTGACGCCATCCTGGCGGCTGTCTTCGTCACCGGGAACGCCCTGGTGGAGAAGAGCAGCGCCTGGCACGCCACAGTGGAGCTCTCCGGCCACCACACGCGTGGCCAGCTTGTGCTGGATCACCTACGGAAGAAGGTCCCCAATCTCACAATCATCGAGAGAGTGAACCAGGTGACCTTCATGGAGATCATGCTCTGGACAGCGGGTCACGAAGTGGATCCCAAGAAATTCTTACCTCATGTTTAAAATTGATTTTCTGCATTCTTCAATAAATTGTAGAGATTATTCAGTTCGGTGCCAGGGATATTCTTGAGATCCGCCTTATATATCTTCAGCAGTTCCATCACTTCCTGCCTCTTCACCGGACAGTGGAGATCACTGAGCTCATAAGAGATCTCCTTGATACTGCCATCAGCGTGATTGTAGATATATCCCTCGATCTTGAGTGTAATGTCTGGCTTGAGGAACAGCGTAGAGGATTTGCTGGACACAAAAGAAAAACAGGATATAAAGAAAAATTCTCTAGAAAAAGTGCCATAACCTCACATTTCAGCTTCATCTTCCTCCACATCAGGATCACTGTCCACCTCCTCCGGAGACTTATCCACCTGATCAAGTTGCATCAGGACAGCATCCAATTGATCCGTGACGAGGTTAATGTTCTGGAAAGTCTCTGAAAAGCCCAAATTTTAGCGTAAAATAGCCCGTAAATAATAAAACAGCAAATACCTAGAGATGCGTGGAGATTATTTAAAGTTTTAATGCATTCCTTGAATTGTTCATCCAGCAAATTGTTAGCTTCAATCTTATTCTTCGCCATAAACTTCAATTCTTGTAGAAATGTTTTTATAATCGCCATAATCACGGGAAAAACCACAAGAAACTAAAGAGAAAAACGCTCGCGAAAAGGTAAACAAAGTTTTGCCCGGGCTACTGACTTTTTCAAAGTCTGGGACGCGGTGTCCGCGGTGTCCCAAAAAAAATTTTAGTACTAACCCGGCTAAACTTCTACAAGTTTAAATACTGAGTACAAATATGTAATCTATCCGGGAAATGGAAGTTGGCCAGGAAAGGAACTGATAAGGAAAAGACAATCATTAACAAAAATTCACATTTACTGCTTTTGAACTGCGAGAAATATAATTCAGGGAGCAACTGAGCTGGAAATGTCTGCTCCTCGAGGCCAGAGATCCTCCCATGGAGAAAACAGGAGGGTTCGTTCAGGATCACTGGCCTGGATTACCACTTCCTCGCTTCTACTGCCACAGGAGGCTCATGATGGTAAGTGGAGGTCCTCCTGTTTCTGATCCCTTCGTGAAGCCTAAAATCACGCAGGAAAATTGAGTTATAATTCATAAACTCAAACATGGATTGATAGGTTAACTCACCTAGATAGAGAACTCCTGGGATAAATCCCCAGTGGAATACCGTTTTCACAACGCTAAAGACGATGCTGAGGCGCTCCTTGGCTCCCGGCGACAAAGACATTGTGGCAATATGAGAATCACGCAAAATTTCACGCGAGGAAAATGCAATGAAGCTCTGTACTAAAGGTACTAAAAGTACTATAAGAATGAATGCAAAATGACTTCGCGGGATGCCTGCAATGTTGTTGGTTTATTAGCTGTGATTATTACCAGATTCACAGCTTATGATCGGCCTAAAATTTCTTTTGCAAAAAGATTTCGATGAGGCTCATGAGATCCGCTGTATTAGATTGAGATTGGATTTTCACAAAATTCGAGTCTAATCTTCTCGTTTCACATCGTATAATGTAGAGATTGAATCACAATAAGCGGAAAGATATTTTTTTAGGTTAGAAAAACTGTTCTCAAGTTTTAACTGAGTTTTTTTTTTATTAGATATTTACGATATTCAGTATTTCTTGGCAAAAATCCTGCAGTGGGTATCACAAAATGCGTTTTGACTCCTTTTAAAGCTCCGGAAACAGTTTCCTGGCACGTTTTGAGGTTAAATTTGACGTCAAATGATACTCTTAATATCTTTTCGCGCGATTAAAAAAATTTTGAGACAAGTGGAATAGATTGAATCCAATCCAATTTCATCCAATCAAATTATTAGTATTTCTGTAGTTATAATAAGTATAATAATAATGAATTATAGTAATTCCCCTTACGCGGTTAAAAAGGCGTGTTGGAGCAATGAAATCACAAACCGAGCGCATGTCAAAGGCGTGCTAAATTTAGAAGAATGGTTATCAACCTCATCAGCAGGTATAGAAAATTTGATGAGAGCCGAATCAAGCAGTCGTGGCCGAGCGGTTAAGGCGTCTGACTAGAAATCAGATTCCCTCTGGGAGCGTAGGTTCGAATCCTACCGACTGCGCAAGGGAAAACGCTTTTTTTCCACCCTCGTAACATTTTTTTTTTACTCACCTAAAAGTCTCTAAAAGAAAAAGCGTTCATTTAAAAATATTTCCAAGACACCTCAAAGTGAAATAATCCATTGAATTGTGAATCAATAAATAATTATTAATTATTGTCACTCGGGAATGACTCGAGTCTCGCGTTTCATTCACAAAACACGATACGTATAAATTAAAGAGCACCAACATAATTTGGCCAGTTGCTCAGTGAATTTCAATGTGAAGACAACTGAAATTTTTAGACACACATCCAACGGAAGAGTATTAAAAAGTAATTTCCGGTGGTTGAGATTTCTGTTTTTATTGCTAATCACTCAATACAAATTGTGATTCCCATCCAAGAAAGAGTGATTTGTGAGTGGCAGGAAAAATTCAGTGACTCGAAATTAATTGCAAAATCCACCCTCTGACCCTCCCCAAATCCCACCCAATCCGTCTAATGTGAGATCTTAATGGCACATTTTGGCGGGTAATTAATTCAATCTCACACACAGTTTTCCCGCCCTCCCTCCAAATCTCATCCACATTCCGCACGTGAAACCTGAACTGAATCTTTAAAATGTTCACTCAATGATTCTCTTGTTGCGTATCTTGTGTCGAAAATGACTTCTGCCCTGCCCGGAAAATGTCTCATCTTCCGCCCAAAAGTCGTAAAAAAAAAGTGTTTGAGGGATGAAAAAAGTGTTGAAGTAAATAATCTCCATTTGAATATACACCCCAAAAAAAGGGTTCTGTGAGAAATTCTTCAATTTAAATATTGTTGGGGAAAATGTTCTTTTAGAATTTTGTATATGACGTGAATTTAAATTATGATTCTGACAAATTGACAGTAATTTAAGCTTTAAATTGAAGTTTCAATAGCATTTTACAATAAAATTCGCATAAAAAGGGCTAAAAGGCCTTTAAAATAAAATAAAAAAAAATATAAGAATAGAAACACTGAAAAAAGACATTAAAACAAATTTTAAAGGCTTTACCCGCTTTCGCATTTTAAAAGCCTTTTTGAGAATTTTTAAAGCTTTTAACTTTGTGAGATATTATAAGTAATTTTAAAATTTTAATCTCTAAAGGCAACTTATAAGTAAAAAATGTACATTTTTCAAGGAAGCTATCAGATCAAGCCAAATTTCTACCGTTTCTAGACTCTTTGAAGTAATTTCTAATCGTTTTTTAAAGCTTCTTTTAAAGAAGTAAATTCAAGCTTCTCTGGTCCTTTTTTCAAATAGGAACATTTATATTTGAACCCAATTTTTTCCTGAGTGTAAGTCCCGTAATTCGTCACTGTTGTAAAATTTCCAAAAGCTCCCGAAAAGCCCATCAAGCTTGCCAAGAAAGTTCTTGCAAACAAGAAATGAAATTCCTCGGTGATTGATTCCCTTCACGAGCAGTCACCGTATCAAAATGATAAGGATTTTCTCTTTCCTTTGTCCGTCTCTTCGCCACCCACAGAAATCCTCTTTCCCCATAAATATCTTGCAATATAATCCAAGTCGTGCCGAGAGACAATCTTATTTTCCCGAGAGCTTTACAGAGGGTGAAAAGTCAACATCCATCGCAACAATAAATACAAATATGAGACTTCATTTTGCGGGCGTTCACTCATTTTCACTCAATTTCCAAAACCATTTCCATCAGGAAGAGATATTAGAATTTCTTTAGCCTTTTCTTTCGTGTTTCTTCCTTGGACAATAAATCTCTCCTGTTATTGGCAATTTATCATCATTTTTCATTCCATCGTTTTTTTTTCTATGCATTTCTTAAAGAGTTTAAAAGAAGCCAATGAATTTTTTCGCGTCAATCTTAAACTTATGGAAAATTATTACAACAGTCATTGTTCCATTTGTGGCTTTCAGATGCACTCTTGAGAATAATTAATAAGAAATAATAACATTTAATTGCTCAATATTTCTTCTCTTTGGCCTCCAATATAAATAAAATTCACAGCGTGAAGAGTGAAAGAAAGCCCACCAGAGACAATAAATTGCGTATCAATCAAGAAAGAATATCAAAGTGGTGATAAAAAGTCCCGGCAAAAGAAAAGTGATCAAAGATGTATGGAATGTTATTGGAGAGTGTTCAGCATTTTGTCCAGGTAATGCCATTAATTATCCCCGAGAAACTTTGTCTTTCCACCCCCCAGAGTAAATAGATATTGAGTTTTAATTGAGCGGACCCTTTTGTTCCTTAATTATTTTAACACTCATTCAAGCAAGGCGAAAAAAATTTCACACGCCACCACAAATGGGGGCAAAAAGGGAAATATGAGAGTAAATAGAGTAATTTGTGCGACTCTGGCACTCATTTAATAGAATTGTATCCTTAATTGCGTGTCTTTCCAATTAAACAGACGCTCTTATACCCTCCATTTACATATTGATTGGAAAAGTCCTCCAAGGACGATTATCCTACTCCGGGAAACTTTTTTCTTCCTTTGGGATATTATTCTATTTTCTCAATTAAAAAATCATTTTGTTTTAAAGTTGTAAAAAAAAAAGAAAAAAAGTTTTCCCTTCGCAGTCGGCAGGATTCGAACCTACGCTCGCAGAGCGAATCTGATTTCAAGTCAGACGCCTTAACCACTCGGCCACGACTGCATACTGAGGCGCGAAACAAAGTCACGGCATACTCTCCAGTGCTTTCTTATTCACTATTATATAGCTGTTGGAGTTATCTGGTAATTAACACTAGAATCACCAGAAAAGACATTTTGAAATTTATGCTGTTCTAATAAAAATTCAAGTAGGTAATTAGAGAATATTGTTCAATTTTCTTCTAAATCAAGAATATTCTAATATGGGAGGCCTAAATCTCTAGATTAAATTATTGCCAAAATAAAACTGTTTAATTAGTTATTATACAAACGCATAAAACATTCTGGTTCTAATTCTTCAAAGCTATCTTTTAAAATGCAACTCATCGGGAAAATGACTCATTTGGTAGTTTCAGTGTTCAAATAATCTCCAATCATGCTTGAATGACTTCCATTGTAGCTGGAGTTTGGGGAATCCGTGTGGAAGCAAGCTCTACAAGCCACAGGATGCAAATATTCCGTCTTCAACACCCACCAAGTGAGAAATCTCTCCCTCAATTTCCTATAAATTCCCCGAAAATAAATCATTTCTGTTGATTTTTGGCAGATCTACTCTGACTCTCTAATGCCCGATCTCGCTGCTGCTCTCGCAGCCATTACCGGCAAATCTACTGACTACTTTATGGTGTTCTTCGGACGGTGTTTTGTGAGATTCTTCAGCAATTTCGGCTATGATAAAATGATTAAAGCCACTGGGAGGTTCTTCTGTGACTTCCTGCAATCCGTGGACAACATCCACTTGCAGATGCGCTTCACTTATCCCAAGATGAAGAGTCCCAGCATGCAATTGACGGAGGTGGACGAGTTGGGAGCAGTTCTTGTGTATCGGAGCAACAGATCGGGCTTCTCCAAGTACTTCAAGGGACAATTGATGGAGATTGCGGATGCTTTGTACGGCTTAAAGCTCAATATCACGATCATTGATCGACAGAATGACACAATGGGTGGCACAACAGGCCCAATCGCCATCCAGGGTGGCTTAAAGACGGTGATTGTGCGATATCGCCTGGATTTCAACAACAAGGACTATGTAATGCCTATATCACAATGCCAGAAATAAATATTTATATATCCAAAATTCCAGATGGAGACGAAAGTGAATAAAACCATCCATCCGTCGCAGAAGAAACTTGGTCCTGTGGACGGAACTGTTCTGCTGGAGATGTTCCCTTTCGCCATTATCATCGACGAGGACTTGCAGATCACGGGAGCTGGAGAGAAAATGGTTGAAGCGTGGGGACTTGAGAATGTCAATTCCTCAGGTCAGAGCACAATAATCTACTCATCCGTGACGGATCACTTCAGGCTTCGTCGTCCGAAGGGGATCACCTTCACATGGCAGAGTATTTTGCACTTCCACACGGTTCTGTTTGAATTGGAGTTGGTGAGGTCGTCGAATGAGGAGAAGGAGGGCGATAAGAAGGAGTCAAAGGGACTTTCTCTTGAGGCTCTGAGCATCACAGAGAGGAGGGAATCTCAAGGGGCTATGAAGAATATTCTGCTCAAGGGACAAATGCGCTACATCACTGAGATCAATTCTGTGATCTTTCTTTGTAGTCCCATGTGAGTTTCTTCCTATCAGATTGTAAAAATTATAGGAAAATAATTAATCTTTCTCCTTTTTTCTCAAAATCTACTCTCAATTCGCTCTCTCCTTCCAGAATAAACAACCTGGATGAATTGCATAACATGGGACTCTTCCTGAATGATCTCAACGCCCACGGGCTGAGTCGCGAGATGGTGATGGCGGGTTGGCAGCACTTTTCGCGCCTCGAGTACACCTTTGAGCGCGAGGAGCAGCGCTCTGATGAGCTGGAGACTTCTCTCCATCTCGCCGATTCATGGAAGCGTCAGGGTGATGATTTGCTCTACTCAATGATCCCAAAGCCCGTGGCTGAACGCCTCCGGGCTGGTCAGAGTCCTCTGTCCACTTGCCAGACCTTCGACCAAGTCACCGTAGTGTTTGGCGAACTCCACGATGATTCGCACTCCAGCAGTGACATCCGAGATGCCATGAGCGCCGTCGCGACGCTCAACACCTGCTTCTCAGCCTTCGATGAGCTCATTCACACCCCAATGGTGTACAAGGTGGAGACAGTGGGGCAGGTGTACATGGTGGTGAGCGGAGCACCGGACATGAATCCCCTCCACGTCCCCCACGCATCGGATCTGGCCATCAACATGGTGGCGAAGATCAAGGAGCTGAATCTGCCAGGTGTGAGCGTCAAAATCGGCCTCCACAGTGGACCAGTTGTGGCGGGAGTTGTTGGCATGAAGGTGCCGCGATATTGTCTGTTCGGCGACACCGTGAACATCGCCTCCCGGATGGAGAGCAGTGGTGAGCCCAACAAGATCCAGGTCACTGAGTACATTGCCCAGAAGTTGCGGAAACTCGGCTACGTGCTCGAGAGTCGCGGGGTGGTGCAGGTGAAGGGAAAGGGCGAAATGAAGACCTTCTGGCTCGAGAGTGGACCAAAGAAGTGAACACTATAATAGCTTAAATCTTCACATTTATTGTCTGTTATTAAGTTCACATTTTCCCCATCAATTGTTCTCGCAACTGCAGGAATCTGCTGTGTTCCGCACAATCCACGAGCGAAAACGATTGACACGCGTGTAGACGCCTGGGTAGTCAGGACGGGCGCAGCCCTGCAATGTCCCCACGATAAATGTTTAATAAATGTGATAAATGTATTAGAAAAACAAAATTGGTAATTGAATTTATTGTTTAGAATTTAATTTCTAAACATAAGTGCATCCAGTTCTAAGAAAGTCTTTCACTCACCTGACCCCAGGAAACTATCCCCACTTGTTGATAGACTCCATGAGCCGTGAGCACATGCATGGGTCCACCGGAGTCGCCCTGGCAAGAATCCTTACCGCCCGCCTTGTATCCAGCACACATCATGTTTTCTGTGATTCTATTTGGTCCATATTTGCTCTTCTTGCACTCCTGATTCGACATGATGGGTACATTCACAGCTTGCAGCTTATCAGCCAGTGGGCCATTCTCTCGAGTCGCTCCCCAACCCGTAACAATCCCATCGACTCCCATGAAGTTCTTCTTGTAGTCAGGCAGACAAACTGGACGCAGAGGATCCTTGAATTCAACGGGCTGATCCATTTTCAGCAGCGCAATGTCGCAGTTGTAATTGTTAGAGTCGTACTGCATGTGGATCTTGAAGCCAACAACCTGAACGAGAAAAATTATGAAAGAATCATTGGAAAATTTATCTTTGTAAAGATGGATGAATAATTCAAAGATTTACCCCTCTGACGGTGTTATTCTTCAAGTTCTTCACATCATGCTCCAATAGATGCACCCGAATATACTTGGGCTGGAATCCCTTAACACAATGCGCTGCAGTCAAGGCATATCGATCGGTGATTAATGTACAACCGCAGTAAAATCTGTAGTTATATGTTAGAAGACCCATCCACGGCAACAGGTGCTCTTTCGTCTCCATTCCACCCACAATTCGCGTGTGATCGTTCGGAACTCCACATTCTAGAGAAAAATATTCATTTAATAAGATGATTTAGGAAAACTGGTAATAATTAAAAAAAAAAATAGAAAAGAAAGACGAAGGAACATTTACGAACTTTTATTTTATGTGATGTTTTAGCATTTTAAAGCATTTTAGTAATAAACCGCGCCACAACAAAATATGCAATAAAATCACTATTTTAATCCGTTATATTCCACATTCTCTTGTAGTCGCGGATTTTTCCGATATCTATCTCTAAATTTGCCAGTTATAATACTTATATTAAAAAAAACACTTACGACAGGCTTTGCAATCCTTTGGACGATCTCCCAGAGGAGGTTGTTTGGTGGTTGTGGGAAAAATTCCCGCCAACCAATCACTCAACGGATCACGATTGAGGATTGGGTCATTATAGCTGTCCACAACCACTGAATCTGGCTCAAGGAATGGATCAACGAATTGGCGTTTGACCTTAAAAGAAAAAAACACAAGAAGAAAAAAAATGCATGATCTTGATCTTTTGGGCGATCACCGCCAAAAATTGAGATCATCTCTCCCAAAAACTTACAGGCACTCTCGCAAGTCCACTAATTGCAGTCACAGTGGCGAAAATGATCAATAATTTGATCATGATGATGCAGCAAGATCACAAATTTGCCGAGATAATCACTAAAAAAAAAACAAGTCAGATAAAGCGAAGAGCAAAAATCAGTCTCAATTCTCCGACAGTTTCACTGCGAATGGCCAAGTTCTTGGACTTGATCATGCAATCCACGGCGAGAGCCTAATGTAGGTGTGCTTTACTGTTATTGCGTGTATAACGGATTCACTTTTGACAGGCCATTTCAGGTAGAATAAATTTATGTTAATCTTATAGCGTTTCACGTACGAAAATTTTCTGTCATCACTTTTTTTTAGTTGGTTGCAGCGAAAGTCGCAATAGACGCGGCTTGGAGATGCAAGATTGAAGTCAAGTTCAAAGAAATGGAACATGAACTTAATGGCATGGAAAGGGCAATCGCACCAGCATTTTTTTGCGCTCATTTTGAATTTTATGGTAGAGATCGTTATTTAATCAGTTCTTTCACATACATTCAGGCGAAATATTAAGCGAATTCATTCATAAATATTGAGAGGAAATGCATTGATCGCAATTTGAAGTGTGCAATTTTTCCTACGATCGCGATCTTCACGACAATTTGCTGTTAGAAAATTGACTCTGTGTGATAATTGTGCTCTGAATAACTTTTCTCCACATTATCATCTCACATACGAGACGCATTGTTGCCTAATGAAGCTGAATAATCAAATATTTGCTCATTGTGAATTGAAGACATTCCAACTATAAGTTGAGATTCTTTCAACACTCCTTGCGTGGCTGATAAAAAAATGTGTCAAGATCACAAAAGTAGTGCTGATAAAAATTTTTCCCCATTTTCCAGATCATTCACAAACACATATACATGTAAGAATTAATTGCAGTGACAAAGATATGGGGTCTCTTTTCCTCTTGGGCGCCACAATGTACATGTATGGGTGGGGAATCATAATTATTTTGGTGTCAAGGCGATAAATGCAATTTGGTCAATAGATCAGGGTGAATGGGAGAGCATATATAGGTGTACATATATAGTGAGAAAACACACCCACAATTTGCATATAGTGGTGTTGAAAATGATAACACTTGATTAATGCTAAAAACACGCCAAACGCACATCAACTTAATCATCTCCATATTTGTCGCGTCTCAAGGTTGAACAAGGCCATTTAATATTACACTTTCTCCACATCTTTTCTCACCTCACCTCTTTTTTTCTTACTTTATTTTCTTCCCACTCATTCAATTATCAAACAATCGTCATGAGAAAACCATGAATAGGTGGGCTTTCGGAGTGAGATGACAAAAAGGTACACTGCAAATCATCTTCTGGACGAATTACGAAATGTTTGAGGGAATAAGAGTATAAACAATAAGCCGTGAGATAAGAGAAGAAGTCCGAGGTCTATATGGGTTATGAATAAATTCAACTTCACCTATAAATAAATACAAAACAATATTTTTTCTACGCATCAAATAAATCACAAAGTTGTAGACAATTGAGGCTTCAATCCAGTGACAACCAATTCGATTCCGATGAGCACAAAGAGTTAATGTTTGATTTCTTGAATTGTGCAATTACATTGCAGACATTCGTCAGAAAATCACGAAACCATGTCTTCTTTTTGCCTAAATGTGTAATTAAAAATTCTAAAGGAGATGAAGGGTTTAAGGGTGGCGGGGGAATTAGAAAATTTGGTGTACAAACATCAAACATTAATAAGACTGGGAATCACAAACTTGATTATTTTTTTTAAATATTAATTTTAATATTATAATTTTGAATGTTATTTTTATTAACTATGCTGATTCTCATATCCTTGGAGCATAAAGGAATATTCCCTAATAGTATAGGTTTATAGAGAACCTTACCCTGATTAACCCTACCATACATCGTAACCCCCGATTGCGCTTCCTTATGGGAGCCATACTTAAAAATGCTTCTATGCAATAACATGATAACTCGAGTTATCATGTTATTATCCTGTGCCGTTGATATTACTGCATAAAAAATTAACAGAAATTTTCCACCCACACTTGAATGTTTTGCGAATAGTGGAAAATTACAGTTTTTATCAGCTGATTCTTTATACTTTTCAGAATGCACAATATCGTAAATAAAACTGTCAATAAATAAAAAGCATTGAGCCTCAACAATTAAGACACATCGATGACCCTGTGTGCCTTTTTATGATGCCTCAGACCAAATAAACGGTATATCGCAAAAAAGAGGTGTGTGTTATGCAATTAACTTTTAAGTGCAATTTGTCAATATTTTCCTTTTTGTCATTTTCTCCTTTTCACACCCAATTGAGAGAAAAATGCATTGCAAATATGAAAGCCTTTTCTCCTCTCTCAATCATTTTCTTCCAGCAAATTGCATCAGACAAAAAACAGCCAGTGATAAGAAGAATGGGAGCAGAAGAGCGTCAAAACGTAAACAAAACCCCAATGGTTTTGTTGAAATAATTGGAACTTATATTGGCTGTGAATTTATTGCTGCAAAGTTCAAGTACAGGTAATTAAAATCCAATCAAGGTGAGAATTCTATTGCCACAACATTTGTCCACCCGCAGGTAATTTGTGTTGTAGATGACAAAAAAAAAGTGCGACGCCACAGAAAATTGAATAATTGCAAGTGCGACAATAAATGGGAATTTTATTTTGTTAAAAGTGAGAAAATTGTCTTCAAGGTGATTTTTTCTCTTATATTTCATCTTCTTGTTTCCCAACATGTCTGGGTCCACTCTGTATAATCTTCATCTCGAATTCAAGACTATCTTCAATGCAAAATCGAACTGAATTCGTCTCGTAGCGAATTCGGGTCATGCAGCAAAATAATTACACTTGAGGAATTGTAATCAATTAAGTAACGTGTCCAAAGAGACAAGGTACAATTATATTGGGAACTTCTGGGTTGAGTGATTGAAGAGACCCAAAATTAATTGATGTTCAATATCTGTATAGTTCTTGTGAAATATGTTGAAGTTTAATTGACGGCTCATTAATTGATAATAATATGATAACTCGAGTTATAGCGGTTATAGCACTAAAAAACAAAATCTCGAGATTTCAAATGCGATCATTCAAATAACGACTTTATCAATTTTTCTTTTGAAGTTATTAAATGATCTCCACCAATTCTTTTTTGAATTTAGAGAAGATCCTCTTTGTAAAAACGCCCAAAATCTCTGCCAAGAAGCTAATCTAATATTCCACTTCGTGTTGGCCCTGTAAGAATTCCCGCACTTGAGCTCTAGTTTCTCTGAACAGGCGCATATACTCCCGAAAAAATGTGTCAGCAATACCAAGGACAAAACCCCTACCTCGGTTAATGTTTGTCACCATCATTGATCGATGTGTAAAATGTATGTGTAAGACGAAAAATCCAAATCCAAATTGTTCACACACTCTGGGAGCTCAACAATTATTGTGTGTTATATAAAAGGCAGGTGGATTGACACTTTTTGTCTCATAACAATTTCGTTAATTGCACCGCCAGCAACACCTTTTTTTCTTCCCCAGTTTCTGTGTCAGTGTTCACTAACCTTCCTCAATCCTTTCCTCCCCGCAGTATAAAAGAAAAATTTGTGAATTTCTCACCTTCTCAGCACAAAATCCTCAACAATGGATAAGTTCCTGGTGATCGTCAGCGTGACTGTGATTTTGAGCACTGTGGCTCAGACTTTAAATGCCGCCCCATCGCGATCCTGTAACTGTGGTGGGTGACAAATGGTTCTAACAAAAA
>CAKKOB020001842.1:0-17558 GCA_918844115.2 Phlebotomus perniciosus
AAATTAGGAAGATAGATACTTATATTTTTCTTAACTAGAGCTGATAAGGAAAAGAATTCCATTGGGATTTCCTAAGGAGAATTCCTGAAAAACGTGAAGAAACGTGAAACAGTCCACTAGAAATCCCAATGAAATTCTTTTCCTTATCAGCTCTAGTTAAGAAAAATATAAGTATCTATCTTCCTAATTTCGTCCACAATATAATTTTAACTATATTCGAGTTGGCATAATCTGTAAGAATTCCACGTTCGCAATCTAGGATTGCCACTCGCTTTTAATCTATATAAAGTTAAACGGAAATTTTCTATGAAATTGTAGCATTTTTTGAGACCTTTCCAACGAGCACCTTATGATCGAAATCGAGCCCATAGAACGGGAGATATGACCAAAAGACAATTTTTAACTAAACCGGTATTTCCGGTATTTGTAGAGACTTGTGTAATATATCGTTGGAAAGCTCTCGCTCTAAGCTATAACATATCAAATTTTCAAGAAAATCTATAACAGATTTTCGGAGATATTCAATTTTAAATATATCAAAATTTCATGTTGATTTTAGCGCCACTAGCGGTGATCTGACGAAGTTCCGATGTTCTTAGAAATTGTAACATTTTACTAGACCTTTCCAACGAGCACCTTATAATCGAAATCGGGCCCATGGAACGGGAGATATAACCAATATAAAATTCAATATTAAAACCGGTATTTCCGGTATTTGTAGAGACTTGTGTAATATATCGTTGGAAAGCTTTCGGCCTAGGCTATAACATATCAAAATTTCAAGAAAATCTATAACAGATCTTCGGAGATATCTATTGAATTGAATTGAATTGAATTGAATTGAATTGAAGATCTTCGGAGATATATTGAAAATTTCAAACTTTTCAAAATGGCGGACGAAGGAGTGGCGGAAGGTCGAATATAGCGCCATCTTGTAATTTACCCCCACAAAACCGCAAGTCTCTATCTATAACGGTTCTCTCGCTATAACAATTCTTCGCGGGACGACCGGACGGCCAGCCGGAAAAACCGGTTTTTGGCCACCCACTTTTTCGTAATCAGTGAGACTCAAGACACCTCCCTATGGCTATCTCAGACCGATCTGATGACTTTGGTATTTTGTGATGTACGCAATAGTGGAATCTGTAAGAATTCCACTAAAAATGTCGAAAAAAGTGGTAAATTCGTATGGAAGTTACCAGATAGGGGAGGTGGGGGAAGTTTTCATATAGCCTATGTCCAAACCTGGGATGCCAACTATACCTATGCTAAATATCATCCGGATCGGTTCAGCGGTTTGGCCGTGATGCGGTAACACACTGACAGACAGACAGACAGACAAACATTTTGGAGATGAGTATTTTCGGACTCCTGGAGTCACGTCCGGTCGAGATTTAATGGTTTGGTGGTGATCAGGCCAATTCAGATATGCACACTTGGCTTTATGTATTAGGATTTATTTATATTTAAATTTAATACCATAAGCTCGGAAATAACAAAGCTTTGAATAAGCGGTGCAAAAATAATTTCAGTAATTTACTTTTTGAAAAAATTGAAAACAAAATATAATCTTTTAAAAATCATTTAAACTTGTCATAGTTCGGTTTAAATTAAACCTCCATTTATTCAATGTTGGATGTAATGTTTCAACAATTTAATCAAGATGGAGTCTGATTTGTACGTCATGTTGAGTAAATGGAGATTTTTTATCGTCATAATTCGTTTTCAACTTTTTTGTTAAGCATTTTAAGCACATTTTTGATGGTGATTTATTTTTGAATTGGAAAATCTTGGAAGTTAAAGGATTTGACTCATTCCTTCGAAAGGCAATTTCGATACGAAACCGAGATTCGATATTCCTTCAACGGACGTTAAGCTTTATTATTCAAAATTTGTTCAATGTTATAAGGTTTTTGGACCCACGACCCGCCCCCAAAGCCGGATTATGTTCTTTTTAGTGGAAATTTGATACTTAACTAAGTTTTTTTTAGATAGACCCAAAAAAGCTGATAGAAGTTCAAATTATGTCTTTATAAATTCTCCCACCCACCCAAAGTTTAAGATACTATAGATAAGCTCAACTCATGAAAAATCCCAAAAAATCCTAAACCTTCCAATTTTCTAACCCAAAAAAAAACAGTTTAAAATTTGCATTACAATTGCAATCTTAGTGTTTTTTTATCAATTTGCTGGTAAATGTTTATTACTGTTTCCCTTCATTAATAATATTTGAAGTGTCTGAGTTCGATACTTTTATCTTCTTCCGGAAAATTCATCATTGTTTTAGAATATATTTAAAAATCTATTGAAAGAGTTCAAATCTAATCACAAGATTGTTCATACATATTGTTCATTTAACCTAGATCATCATGCTCTTAACCTAAATATCAACCAGATTTTACCTAATTGCATACAAGAATTTCCACAACATAAGTACGTTACAATGGTTACAATGGTTACTGGATCTTTATACTACTCTAATTCGATTTTATCTGAGTTTGTGTACAAAGCAGCAGATGGAAAGCCGCAGTATTAATATCTTCCCCATCTTCCCAAACAATAAAAAAACAAATAATTTAAAAATTAGGTTTTTGTAGGTTGTTTTGCAAGAGTGATTGAGCGTTGCTTTGCCTTCAATTAAAAACATAAAAAAATGCATTTGTCGCCTAGATTTTATTTTTTAATTATATATGTAAAAGAGATTATTCAACTAGATTTGATTAAAAAACCCAATATCATCTACATATTTTGAGGTTCAATACTATTTGTTCGTAAGAAATTTTTGGTAGTAACGTTATTATTATTTTGGCTATATATTCATTGACTACGTGATCTTCGGTTATCAAAGTTAATAAGAAAAAATTGTTGACTTTTATCCTAGGTCTCCCACGACAACCCCACCTATTCCAGCCACTGATTATCGACTCTCACAAGCGTGTTGTTCGATTGTAGCAGCTAAAACAGTTATTGGGAATAAATCAAGTCATGCACGACAAAATGTCTGCCTAGCTAGCCTAGCCTAAGTGCCTTACCTTTCGAGTAGTCGACGCTTCAGCTCTGGTGGATACGTTACATAGATGTAGTGCTCATTCTGACCAAGTTCGCCTATGTCCGTGGCGGCGGAATAGATCTCCTCTGTGTAGCCACTATTTGCGCCCGCTATACTCGGGTCCGTTAGGCTGCTGGCCAGTCCTCCCTGTGAGTACAGAATCTGCTGTTGAGACTGTGACGCCAGATGGTGACGCGCGTGCAGCGGACTGGATCGTGCTGTAGCCTGGGCACTGGTCATTGTCAGATCATCAGAGCTGCTAAGGATTGCAAAAGAAACGTTTTTTTAACTAATAGATCTTTTAAAGATGAGTTAGCTTGTAGTTTTAGAGCTGGGATTCTATTAGGGTTATATTCTATCCTCGGATCCGCCATTTTGAAACAAATCAAAATCATATTTCTGAAATAACCGAAATAACTCAGTCCATATGGCAAGGATCGGTCTCAAATTTAAATTCTAGCTTGTTTCGGATCTTATGCTAATTGATGGATGTGTCCCGGGATGTCTACGGACGGGTCGCAATCGATTAGTTAATGAGTTGAGGGAACGAATCATCGATTCTTCATTACCATAGTGACCATCAGCGATGGAGATGGAGTCACATGTGAAGTGAAATTTTACTTTACAAAATTACGTATTTCTTTCTTCAATATTTTTTTCAAAATGAGTTATGTATTGAGTTTAAAAGTGTAATTGAAGTTTAAATCGCAGTAGGAAAATTTCGGTCATTCAGAGCTGGTTAACTTAACCCCCATCCAGAGGTCATCCACAGATAATCCCAGCTCCCCCAAGCTATTTTTTGTTGTATTGTGCTTGCTTCCTGATTTTCAAGCTTAGATATTTTCAAAATTATATTAAACTGACTCGAAGAGAACCCAAATGATGTAGTAGCAGAAGCAAACTCCCAGCGAGAGAACTATCACGAGGACGAAGACTAGACCCCAGGGGAATGGCTTGGGTTCCGCAGGGCTGTCTTCCCAGTATCTCTCGCACGTGAGGTACCAGCAAACGGCACGATTGAGTTCATCTGAAAATAATACAAGAAACGATTTCAGTAACTATCCCAGGTAAACCTGAACGCATAATGAGCGCACCTTCCATCTCCTTGAAGTCCTGATGAGACAGATTCACCAAGAGACCCGCGATACAGTCACGAATCAACACCTCACACCTCCTCTTCAGCACATCCAGATCATCAGGCTTGCAGTTCGCCTTAAGTCGTTGCAGCTCAGATAGCTTCTGCTGCTTCTTATCTATTGCAGGAAGGGCAGAATCCACGAGATTCTTATCACAAGCTGACGTGTTGTTCCCATCGTCTGACTCATCCTCTTCATCGGCTGAATTGAGATTGTCACTCGATTGCTCATCATCATTCACACTTCCATCCGCCTCGCGCTCTCTGCACGTTTTCTTTCGACTTGGCGCCCTTCCTGCACCACTTCCGCTGGCCTCCCTTACGCCCGGGATAAAAACCGACAGGGGTGGGAAAAATTTGGATCTTTGAGGCAACCTGGCTAGGTCCCTCGGGCCGGACGGCGTGATGGCAGTTCTATAGGCTGTCGCCTCATTCCACACTTCTATATCTGTAGAAATGGTGGCGGAGTCCCCAAAAGATAGGGTGGAGTCGTGACTTAGGAGAACTTCACAGCGCATGATGTCGCAATAATCCGCCAAACACACAGCGTCTTCGGCCTGGAGAATCAAGAGTAACCTTAAATGTTAAGACTTTAAGCAGAGCAGGTATAGTGCTCTTTTAGGTTAATCTTGATATCTACCTTATTTATAAAAATAATGAATTATAATTTTGAATTTTATTTATTTTATTTCACCTCAAAAATTAAAAAAAAAAGAATAATTTTTAAGTGATTTTTTAAAAATCCGCGGAAAAAGCCACTCTTACAAAGCCAACTTTAGATTTTAAACTACAATTATCCATTAGGATGTCGGAATAAGTATAAACTTTTCTATTAGGTTTATTAAAGAAACTAAAAATTCGCAGCTTAAAGAAATCTCTGAAAACCATGATGGATTATTTAAAAACCGTAAAAATTTGTAATTAATTAGTTGTTTAATGTGATGATAAATTTTCAAAACACTTTGAAAAATATGGTATAATATAAACTTGGAGCTTCTGAGAAACACGTCCACTCCCGTCAACAGAATAACTGCGAATGATGAGATGCAGCTCAAAATTGCGCAAGGATGCAAAAGCTGCAAAAGCTTGTACCTAATAATTTCCTGGAATTCCCAGGTGCATATGGAAAATTGTATTGCGTGGGGTAGGAGAAAACAATTTCATCCCGGAAACCATAAGAATAAAATTGAAACAGGTAGTTGTGATTTTGTTACGCAACGCGCTATATTTTATGACACGATATGAAATAAAATTATTATTCTGACTGTGGGACCGTGGGATCTTAGAAATACTATTTGAGATTTACAGAATATCTTGAGATTTGTAATTTTAATTCTGACACATCCTGATTACTTGAGATAAACGAAAAACATTGCTGCTGAAGTATATCCATTATAGATAAAAAACAATTTTTCTGTGCACCAGAAAGTCTTTGGATTGTAGTGCAGCTTAATTTAGATAAGTATAAGATCTTCGATTAGGTTTGATAGTCAATTTAATGGCTATAATTTTAAAATATTTATAAAAAACTTGTCAAGTCGTTAAAAATTATTTTGGGTTACTGGTTCCAGAATGTGGTAGTGGTGTTACGTTTATCTTTTATTATTATATTACGATTTTCTTTTATTTCCAAATTTCTCCCTCAATGTTCAATATTATATTTTACTGAAACTGTAATGGAGTTATTATTTCAGAGCTTTTTGAAGCCATAAGAACTTCAAGAATATTTATTTATATACACATAGTTCAAAGTTTGTGAAATTCGAACATTTAATTATTAAATGAAACGTAATATTTGATAGGCAATATATATTCTACATAATTCTCCTGAAACTACATATATGTACCTAATAAAATGCACCGTGTATTTTAATACCATCGAATCTCAGCCAATATGATGAAACGCTGAAACTTTGTCTGCTCTATTTTCCTGAGACAATAATTAAATTTGGCATACATCAATTGCGTTGCCAAGGAAATTGGCCCAGGGATATGCGAGTTACTCATGTTGGCGGAAGTCCCTGGAAACAGCTCTAAAAGTCCCTGGAGAACCCTGGGGATTTATTTTTATCACAAACTCACCATATTGATGTTGTTCTTGTGGCGGTTGTCGAAGTGCAAATCGAGGAATTTCTCCTCGTAGAAGCTCTTCCCGCAGAAGCCACAGGTCCACTGACTCGGTCGATTTTGCTTTTTGGCGGCATTTTGGGGCCCAAAGATGTCCCTCAGTGGATGAAAGGGACACTCCAGCGGCAACTTCACCTGGTACTTGTCCATGATCGGCAGCCACTTGGACTGCACAATCTTCCGGACAACACGGGCGCTCTCGCGGGAGCATTGGATCTTGAAGACACTTGGACCTGGCCAGGGGATGAGTGACAGGAAGCATATCACTATCACCTGCGGAGAATCACACAAATTTCTCATTCTCCATACCGGAATTGATTCCGCCTCACATCCATAAATAATCCCTGAGGCCGCCTTCACCCATTTTTTCCATTTCCCCCAAATATTGATTTTTGTGCGCAATTCTTGCACCTTACCTCGATGTTAAGCGATTTGGTCCACATTCATTCACCATATATGCCAATTTTTCTTGGTGGTTTTATAGCTCAATGCCTCTTAAAAATACTTTGTGGGTTTTCCGGTAGAAAAAGTTTAAGATTTGTAATAAAATAAATCCTTAGAAAAACCCCTGAATGTAGGCAAAACTAACACTACCACCATCTTTATCCTGACGAAGGAGGAGAACTTTGCCAGGACTAATAAAATTTCCCCTCCCGCAAATATGTATTGTGTGTTGGATAATTTCAAACTTTTCTAACTTTCACGAGCATCACAAAAAATATCATATTACAATATTCCTTTTCGCTCCTGGATTTAATAAAGCGATTCATATAGGGGGAGGTATTTAGTCAACAAAGTTTATATGGCATTTTAATTAAAATTGAGTGCAGTGAGCTGAAGTTGATGAATTACGTTGCCAAGGAAATTGACCAGGGTGAGAATGAATCCCTGGGAATCGTTGTGCACATCTCAATTGAACCTGGGATTTATATTTTTATCAGCTCATGCAGCTCATGCATGTTTTTCAATATGCCTTTGGGCATAACTGGGTTAAGGACGTGAACGACTGTAATGTAATATTGCATCGTTTGGTAAATTCCGCGGCAATAGAATTTTCATTCCATTACATTTTAATGGAATTCTTGATTCCAGAATTTTATAAATGTTTATTATGTTCTCAAAATTATTTTACAATAATTTTTTATTACGTTTTTTTTCTGGACGTTTTTTCTCCTGAAAGTTGTAACATGTTTCTTTTTTCATTTAACTCGATTGAACTGGTAAATCGGGTAAATCAAGTAAATTAAAGATAAATCGATTAAATTTTAATAAAAAAAAGATTAAATATTGAAAAATTAAGAATCCTATGTAAAGGATTTTTGGCATTGCGAACCCTTTGAATATTTCTCGCAGGATTTGCGAAATATTTCTTGAATTTCTCAGGATTTGCGATATATTTCTTGAATTTCTCTGGCTTTGTGGAACATTTCTTAAGTTTCAATATGGTTTTGTGAAACATTTCTTATCTCAGGTTTTTTAGTGAAATATTTCTTGAGTTTCTCAAGTTTTGTGAAAATTTCTTGAATTCCTCAGAATTTGTGGTACATTTCTTGAGTTTCTCAGGTCTTGTGAAACATTTCTTGAGTTTCACTGTTTTTGTGGAACATTTCGTGAGTTTTTCGGGATTTACGAAGCATTTATTGAGTAATTAAACAGGAATTCTCCGTAATTAATTACTCCTTTCTTCGTAAAATGTATTAAAAAGCTTTTTATAACAAAATATACTTCACGATAAGCTTCGTTAAGTGAATTAGATTCCTGAGTTACTGGTTAATTGCATAAAGTTCATAAATTTGAATAATGGAAATTTTCTAATCACGATTTTTAGCATTTTTAGGATTTTTAGCCATCTATGAGTAAAAAAATATAAAATATTTATGTGTAAAATAAACTGTATTATCAAACACATTTCGATTAGTTTGCTTCCTGAGAGCTTTATAGAATAAATACCTCAACAATCAATGGAAAAAATTAATCAGATTTTTATCCAATGAATTTACCGTTACTTTTGAGCTTATTCAAATTTCACTGCCAGCGCGTAAACATTGAAATCTAGTTCTCTCCCTCACCACCGATTTAGCCGTGAAAAACAAGCGCTGGCATCGGCCTGTTTTGCTTCCCTTCAGTTTATATATAGTTGCACTTCAGCTGGATGGTTTTGTTTTCCTCCTGATTTTCAACATATCTGACCATTTTTCTCGTGGATAAGTTCTCCCATTCAGTTTATATCCTTCACCAAAACATTTTCTCCATTAAATGTTGTAGAGTTATAAGAGTTTAAAGTGCAAAAATTGTGTTTTAAATCGTTTCCGTAACACTTAACCTCGTTTTTGGTGTCTCAATTTTCGTGAAAAACAATGGGAAAATCGTCGAAAAAATCTAAGAAACACCAGAGGAAACGAAGTTCTAGTGAAAGCAGTGATTCCTCAGAGGGATCACCGAAAAGAGTAGCCCATAGAGAGCCAGAGGAGAGACACCGTAGGAAGAGGGAGGCCTCTGACGACGGGAAGGGAGTTTCTTCAAAATGGGACAGTCCGGAAGAGAATTCCTTATCATACAGAAGGTATTTAAATTGTTTTTATCCTCTATTCTTTGGTGAGGCTATATTTACTTCCTTTTTTTGTTTCAATAGACACCGAGAGAGAAACTTTGATGCACATCGGGAGGATCAGGGTTCCGGAAGACGAGACAATCGACAGCGTGAGAGATATGTCCAGGAGGATCGCAGGGAACGATCCGGGAGGCGCCAGAGACACTCTCCATCGCCAAAGGGAGAATTCAGGGACAGTCGACGACGATTTGATGATCGTCATCTTGAGGAGCAGCCGAGGAAGCATAGAGATGAGGGTCAGGATCGTGGCAGGAGGCATCGAGAGAGCAGGGAAGGGGAGCGACAGAGAGATGAGAGATATGAGGAACGCCGGGAGGATCGGAGTGAGCAGAACGAGAGGTTCCACGATAGAGATAGAAGGTAAATTTTACCTGTTAGAGGTTGATTTAAAAATAATTAGTTTTCTGTTATTTTTTAATAGGAATTTAATGGTCTGCCAATTAGGATTACAGTTTTATAACTTTACCTTTTCATCCTGGCAGGTACGACGAGGGAAGGCGTCGAAGAGATCATCGCAGTCGGAGTCCCAATCGTAAGTTCCCGCGACACGATGAGGATGATCGGAAGTATGATTGGGGAAAGCGTGACGATAAGTCTGGGGAGCAGACGGAGCCCGCTGAGAAGGAGAAGCCCAACTTTGGGTTGTCGGGAAAGCTGACTGAGGACACAAACAAGGTCAATGGCGTCGTGATTAAGTACGCTGAGCCACAGGAGGCGCGGAAGCCAAAGCGTCGGTGGCGTCTCTATCCCTTCAAGGGGGAGCAAGCACTGCCCACAATGTACATCCATCGGCAGAGCTGCTTCCTCATCGGACGCGATGCCAAAGTGTGTGATTTGCGCGTGGATCATCCGTCGTGTTCGAAGCAACACGCCGCGCTCCAGTATCGTCTGGTGCCGTTTGAGCGGGAGGACGGATCCGTTGGGAAGCGGGTGAGACCCTATATCATCGACTTGGAGTCGTCAAATGGGACTTTCGTGAACAACAACAGGGTTGATGCCCGTAAATATGTTGAATTGCTGGAGAAGGACGTCATCAAGTTCGGATTCAGTTCACGGGAGTACGTTCTGTTGCACGAGAACAGCCACGAGGAAACACTGGATGACGACGTGAATCTGGAACAGGAGATCAAGACAGAGCCGGCGGAATGAGAAGAGGTGAGAGATTTCCAAGTTACTTGTAAATATTTTGGAACTTTGCAAATTCCTGTTATTTAACCGTATAAAATAAAATAAAGGCGTGAGAAAGTTAAATTACAATTTTATTGGTCTCTAAGAATTTGTTGTGGAAAATCATTTGAATTTTCTTAGTCATTTGGTATTTTTGTTTTCTTAAATTACAAAAATTTGTTCATGGTACTTTATTGCCTACAGCTATTTACAGTTGATATAATTTATTACTTAATTTAAATTAAAATTTACGTATTGCAAACACCTTTAATATAAGGGTGTTTATTGTCATTAATGAGAAATAAGTAGAGATAAAGCCTCTAATTTGTAATTTAATAACAGTTGAGATAATACTCAGTTTTTCTTAAGGAGTGACTCGTGAGTTCATTAAAAAGTTTTTTTTTTAAAACAACTGAGGAAACATTTCTAGAAAAAGTTTATAGAAAAGATTATACTTGGAAATGTTCCCAGAAAACATATCTAGGAAACATTACCAGAAAATGTTTCAAGAAAACATTTACAGAAAACATCCTGATACATTTCCAGAAAACATTTTCAGAAAACATTTCTAGATAACGTTTCCAGTAAACATTCTCATAAAATATTCCCAGAAAACATTTCCAGAAAGCATTCCCAAAAAACTTTTCCAGAATACGTTTCCAGAAAACATTTGCGAGAAAACATTTCTAGAAAACGTTTCCAAAAAACATTCCCAAAAAAAACATTTCTAAAAAGCATTTCCAGAATGAATTTCCAGAAATCATTTCTAAGATTATACTTTATAAACTTTTTGAATTGATTTTCAAATTTGAAATGAGTCACTCCTTGCTTTTACTCTTGTAAAATTGTCTGCAGTTAATCGTAGACTTACGTATTTAAGGTCTTTACAATTGAGGAAGCTCCTCTCTACTTATTTGAAATATCCTCCTGTTAACCTTCAGACTTGAAAATGTACAATTTGCTCTCTCATAACACTGTCTTTCCGTCGGTCGACGTCGAAGGCACGGCAGTTGTGTTTGAGTAGATAATAAGGGGAGGTGTTGCGACTTTAGCGTCGCATGAGTGCGTCTGATGCGGCAGGAGGGCGTCTAGACTCGAGCACGCGTCTGTTGGGGCGTCAGGAAGCGCCACAGTAAGGATGGTGTTGCAATTGGGCAGCTTCCCTGCACTACTGCTAGTTGTTCGGGGATCTGAGGAGTTTGTACTGCCTTCCGCTGAGGGGAAGTTTGTGATGGGGATTTCGTAGTCTTCACTCACTAGACTAGGCGGCTTATCGTCGCTATTGTAGATTAATTCTATGTACTTTGGTATTAGACCTGTGTCTGTGGACGTGGTTGGAATCGAGTGATCGATCCGTTGACTAGGAATTGATGTGATCCCTGAGTCACCACTCACGATTTTATGTCCACCTGAAAGGGAGAAGTTAGGCCGGTTCAGGAATGTTATCAAATCCGTTCCCGGATCCTCTATTTAAAGAAAGGAATCAAGGAGTTAGTAGTGAAGATGGCGATACTCTTACGTTTCAGTTAACGTAAGAGACTACCTTAAACTGGTTAGACTTGTTAGAATGACGGGGAAATTTACCTGAACTGTGATTATGGTTTTCGTCGGCGAGTAAATATGATCTGTTAAAAATGCCACCTAAAGGGAAAAGAGGGAGACAAGCGGGGGTTAAGATGAATTGCCAGATTTTTCGTTCTTAATAAATTTTCATCATGCAAATCCTCAAAATCACCAAAAAAATGTTTCCAGGAGATTTTGTAGGGACGTATAAAAAGAAGGTTCTCATTAGGATCTCTCAAAATTTTCTCCACTTACCATTTCGATATGTATGCTGCATTGTGATTTGAATGGAGTCATTGGTGTTGTTCTTCAGGGTCTCTAGGATCTCTAGGCAATACCTGAATGTTGGTCTGTCTTCAGGACAGTAACTCCAGCACTTTAGCATCAGTTGATACCTATAATTTAAGTTTCAGTTAGTCTGCTAGAATGAAATCTATAAAAAATCAAACTCACAGATCTTCAGGGCAATCTGTTGGCCTCGTCAGGCGTCCTCCGTCTCGAACATAGTTGAGGACTTCGACGTTGTTGCGTGCAGGATATGGTTGCTGACCTAGCGTCATGATTTCCCAACACAGAACGCCAAAGGCCCAGATGTCTGATTGTGAGGTAAATACGCCGTCCACTAAGCTTTCAGGAGACATCCATCGAACGGGCAGAAGTGCTGCCCCCTCCTTCCGGTAGTAGTCGTTCTTGTAGATATCTCTAGCCAGTCCAAAATCTCCTATTTTCACAACCCTGCCTTCGGGATCGATCGAGGAAACCAAGCAGTTCCTACAAGCCAAGTCCCGATGCACGAAGTGCATCTCCTCCAAGTAACGACATCCCGAAGCCACGTCAACGCACATGGAGACTATATCCAGAAGCGTCAGCGATGATGGAATGTCCTAGATTACAAAAATACAACAATAAGTTTTCGTTGTATCAAGCTTGCTGAAGAGAACCTACCAATGATGGTCGACTCTGACGTAAAAAGCTTAGAAGGTCGCCTCCTTGCATCAACTCCATGATAATGTAGAGGGAATCGAGGTCGAAGCAAACCCCAATGAGACGTAGAACGTGTTCGTGCTTGAAGTTGCTCATGAGATGAGCTTCCTGCAGGAACTCAGCTTTCTCCTGCTCAGTCGCACCTTTCCTAAGAGTCTTGATGGCAACTCTTGTTTCAGGATCTTCAGGATTCTTAACACATCCCTCGTAAACCTCTCCAAAAGCTCCACGTCCTAGGAACTTTGTCATTGTTATCTAGGAAGATAGGAACCAGTTAGTATAGCAAGCTACGAGCAACAAACTGCAACTTTATTACCTGATCCCTTCGTATTTGAGGTAAAGAAGCTACGTCGGATTCCGAAAGTGGTCCAGTGGTGTAGAGCACGTTGACGTGGAAGCTTGCTCCATGAGGTAGTTCTCTCAAGTTAGCTAGTTCTACGTCTGGAATCCTGGTTGCAGCATCGGGAAAAAATTTCTTATCTGTATCCCGACGCACAAACAACGTGATGATGCACACAACGAAAGCAATCAGCAGAACGAAGCTCATTGAGATCACAATGATGATGATCATGCTGCTCTTGTTGGTAGGATCAACGTAGGGTTCGCTAATAGGTTCACTGGTTGAGCTGTACGGACCCCAACCGTATGCATTGCGGGCTCTAACTCTGAATGAGTAGACATGGATAGGGGTGAGTTCTTGTGGAATCCAGTACAATTCCGAACCATTGTAGTAGATTTTCCATTGCTCCTCAACGGTAGGTTCTACAGACCAGGCTAGATCGCTTTCTGATAGGTTCATATTGCTGTTGATTATTCTGTGCAGGGCAATTTTCTCCACATCCTCACTGTTTATTTCGAGTGTTGGTGATCGTCGAACACGGTTAGAGAGTGGTTTCGATTGTAGAGCTTCCAGGCTGTACTCCTCAATAGGTGCTCCGTTGTCCTTAGCAGATTCCCAAAAGACCTTGTACACGTCTCCGCTTAAATGTTTCACTAGAGGTCTTCCTGGGGCTGTGGGCTTGTCTCCCAACGTTTCAAACACTGATCGCCCATCAGGTGGCCAGGAGTAAGGTGAGTCCCTTTTAGGATAGTACAACAGAACGTAGAATCTATAGGTGGTTTTAGGTTCCAAGTTGTTGACGGTGAAGGTTCCGTTAAACGGAGGAAATTCTTCGGGTTGTGCAGAGTCGTAAACCACTACTGGAGACATTATAGGATTGCCAATTATTGCATATCCTAGTCGGAACCTAGAAACATTTCCATGTGGCTGCCAAGTGATAGTCAAGGAGGTCGAAGTAATCAGAAGTAGCGTGATGTTGTCTGGTTCTTGGAACGTCTCCACTCCAACAACTTCGCTTTCAGAGAAGGTGTCGTTTGTGGAGTAGGCGCGAACCCAGATCCTATAGGATTGCTGGGGTATGAGACGAGTTAGGGAGTGATGCGTGGTGTAGACAAGTTGTTGCTGCCTGTTGCGGATACCATTGCTCGGATTCTCCGTCTGCCAATGCACTTCGTACCAAATCTCGTTGCTGTTGATCTCACGAGGTTGATGCCAAGTCACATTCACTTCATTGGGACTTATTACTTCTACTTCAATATCTCTAGGTTCCGAAGGTGCTCCAGCAGCCGTTGAGAAGATCTTGCTTGGGCCTACGTTTGTACGAATTTGTAGCTTTTCTGCGTAGTAATTATTGAGGCCAATTTGAAATTTATACTTTGTGAAAGGTTTCAGTCCGTGAATAGTCTTGATGTTATCGTAGGAATAGACGACTTGGCAAGTGGTTGCATTGCACTTGCCTCCGTCAACATAATGCTTATCAATTGGTCGGAAGTAGATGACGTACTTGATTGCAGGAATGGGGAAACTACATCCAGTTGCTGGCGTTGGAATTGGAAGTTTCAGTTTGATAGTAATAGATGTTGATGCCAAGAGACTAGCTTCGTACTTCGAGGAGTCTTTCAAATTAGGGATTAGACATTTTTTCGCAGGATACGCTTGATGGTAGATAGCAAGGAGAGATTCAGCTTTGGGAACAGGAAACTTGTAGTACTTTTCACTGTGATCGTCTTTAGCGTGGATTACATTGTTTGACGAAAGCCAATATATCCTTGAAGAATCTTTAACAAACTCCAATCTAGGATCGTTGTAGTGAAAGTTCAAGAATTTGCAATGTTGTGTAGTTATGCCGGTTGAGTAGACATTCTGATCCCTGTCGCTCCAGATCATTTGAGTTTCCTGTTCAGATTTCGTCTCGAGAGCAATTGGACGGAAGGTGGAGATGAGGGAGATGTTGGGACATCCTTCAGATGGAAATAGTTCCAAGTTCACAATAGAGCCAGTGTAAATGTTGTAAGATATTACTTGAACGTCGTCCCGGTTTTGACTATCGGATGGGTGCTCAGTCCAGAAAATCATTCGATCCATCGGAGATACAAGAATATTCCGTATTATTCCTTCTCGTCTTACCAGTTCAACAATCCCACCTTTGTAGGCTTCGTACTTGGTCAAATCTAGAGTTGCCAAGACCGAGGAGTTGCCATCAACATGAGACCAGTAGAGACTTCTCTCAACCCAATCAACTGCCAATGAGAGAGCTTCAGAACTGATCGTCAGCAACTTGAACTGAGTTGATCCGTTAAAGGACATTATCTCATTCACTTCGTTGATCCAGAAGATTTTCTTCTCTCTTGCAATGTAGGTCATATATTTCACAATGTTTCCCGTACTAAGAATGCTTTCGCTCTTTTTCAAGTCCAAATCAACACCAAGAATGTGATGGTCTTTAGTTGATACGAAAACTCGTGGTATAGATTTCTCGCGACTTGTTTCAATGCCCAGAGCTCTGGTATATTCGCCACTGTCGGCTTCCGTGAAGGCCAGCACTTGAAAGTAATAAGTTACATTGCGAACGAGATTCGTAAGAACCATTTCTTCGGTTGATGCTGTAACCTGGACGTTTTCGCACTTTTGATTTTCTTTGAAGTCGTCCTCTTCGTACCAGCACTTTATTCTGTATCCTAGGATCGGACCGTTGGGATGAAGTGGTGGACTCCATCTGAAGGTGGCTGTCAGGTTTAGACCTCCTCTTAGAGGATCATCGTAGTGAGTGATGAAGATACGAGGATTAGTTGGAGTGGTTGGTTTGGCTGCGGGAGAGAAGATATGACTTCTAGTCGGTAGCGCTGATCCCCAGAATGTAAATGCTCTGACTGTGATATCCAGTGGACTGTAAGGTTGAAGCGAATGAGAGTGATGATGCCAGTAGGGTTCTATGACCTCTCTAACGATATCCTTGTGTCCTGCTGCTTGTATTCTGACTTCGTAGAAGATCTGACCGTAGTTGACGTTGCGTACAGGTTCCCATATGATATCGAACGACGTCCAGACACCTCGGATTTTGATAGTGTGGTTGTTGACTTGATTGGGTATTACATTGATGAAGGTCAGGTTTGATGGATAGATGTGATGAGTTGGATCTATGACGGAAATAGCTCGGATGCCATTAAGCCTGGTATTGTTGATCTGTGCTAGATTCTTCCCCATCATGTCGCCTACAATCACAGTTCTATTGTCTTGAAGCCATAGCAGACGATCGCTAAAGTGAGTCAAGGGACCTTGAAGGGAGGCTTCGCCTAATTTCGTCTCAGTTACGCTAACATTCGGAGCAACACTTCCAGCCATGGGAGCGCTGTAGAGACTTGAACTGTCGTAGCGTCTGACGATCCAGTAAACAAGTTGATTGTCCATGTCGAGAGTTAAACCCATAACTTGTAGACCTGAATATAGTTCTACGCTGTAGTAGGTCCTTCGATTCTTTCCGTTAAGACGACAGGACTCAACAGCATGTCCGGTGGAGAAGTAGATGAATCCTCTCAAAGAGTCGATCCTTAACTCCTTGGCAACTGCTAGGATAGGTAGAGTTTCCTGTTGATCTCCATTCAAATGACTCCTGGTTATAAGTTGTTGCGTTGGATTGGACCAGTAAAGTCTCTTTCCTATCCAATCAACAGCGATACTCTCAACTGAATCAAAGTCCCCCAATTTGGTTGTAGACCTGCTGGTTCGATTGAAGAAGTTGAGACTAGAGTTGCTGACGAAGAATAGCATGTCTTCGATCCAAGCAATGTCGGAAACGTAGTGTTCTCCTAGTTCGGATTTTGAGATCAGCGTGTCGATATGTTCCCCGATGACGTCGCTCTGAAGCAAACCGTTGTCAGACGACCAAATGAGGTATCGGTTATGCAGGGAGTTGAGGGTCTTGGCTCTGAACTCTGTACTCCAGGGACCCTTACCCGCACTGGTGTAAGCTGCTGTTCTGAAGGTGTACATGATATTTGGTTGTAGGTTGTCAACATTAACGTGGGAATTTTTGATATCCCGATACGTGATCTTGTGGGTATCAGTCATAACTTCCAACTCATACTTCCAATTCTGCCAAGTGCCCTTTCCTTGATTGCCCAGCAGATGAGGCACCCGCCAGGACACTTTAGCTTTCCGAGCACTTAATAGAGCCTGCACATTACTGGGCGGATTGACGGGAATTGGAATGGGTTGAGCAGAATTGAGATTGATGCAGAGGGAGATGTAGGTTCGATTTGAAAGCCCAGGGTAGGCGTTGTGGAAGTACGTTTGCTGATCTATGTGCAACTCCTCCGTGATCACGTCTTCTCCATTGGTCCAGTAGAAGAGTCCGTTGGCCATTGCTAGAGAACGCACGTCATTGAACTTGGCTTGATTCATTTTTGGTCGGATATTTTCGCGATCCTTTCCATCCAGAGATACAGAGATCACGGTATTGTTGTCTTGCATAGGAACCAGGATTCGAAACCGCGTGTGATCGACGGTAAAGGGAGCTAGGTTCTGACCTTGGATCATGTGCAAGGGTTTCACTTTGTGCTTCACTCCATTTGATATATCGCCG